>CABHPP010134078.1:1079-21079 GCA_902168425.1 Peromyscus attwateri
TCTCTCTCTCTCTCTCTCTTTTGGTTTTTTGAGACAGAATTTCTCTGCGTAACAGCCCTAGCTGTCCTGGAACTAGCTCTGTAAACCAGGCTGGCCTAGAACCCACAGAGATCCACCTGTCTCTGCCTCCCTTGCGAGTGCTGGGATTAAAGGCACCACCACCACCCAGCCTATATTCCCTGATGACTCCCTCATCCCATAGCAGCCTGGCCCTGAGTGTGAAGTAAGCCCTCCTCTGCTGAGGTGCTTCTGTTACTTTCTTGTGCAGCTCACCTGGGGGCCTTATTAAACCAAGTCTACCCTAGGAGGTCTAGGTAGGGATCAGAGGTCCTGCATAGCTGGCAACTCCCCAGGAGACAACAAGCAAACTCCCGGTCCAGTGACAGCACTCTAAGAGAATAATGCCTCGCAGGAAGCGGGAGTGCTGGGAGGAAGTTTCCACTGGAGCTTCATTTTGGTGCCTCTTTGATGTCAGGGCTGTTTCCTGACAAGGTGCAAACTCTTTCATTATTCATAGAAGCACTGTTGTTAAATCTGTGCTTAAATACTTGGACCCAGAGGTGGGAACATTTACTGTTTTGTTTTGTTCTAAATCAAACAAATCGAATAAAGCAAATATCCACTGATGCCTGGCGACTGCCCTTTGGGGAGTTCATTTAACTTTCTTTTTTTCCCTTTTTTTCTTTGCCTGGCTGCAGAATCAGAGGTAGGAATGCCACAGAGAAGGCACTGTGCATCAGTTTACATTATCAGATCAGGGAGTCTCTAAAGGGAATGAGATGCTGAGGAGAGAAATGAAACATGCCCTCATTCCACACACCTGAATTAAATGCCTTTCCCTGCCCTTCTGGAAAACTCCAGGGGGGATGAGAGTTGACGTGCGCACCACGAGGTTCCATCACTTGTTTGCTGCACGATATCCCACAAATGGCTGAGCCTCTCTGAAACTTAGTGTTTGCTTTCATTTTTCCAGCCTGGAATGTGATTCCAATAATGTCGACTCTGTAAAATTATTAATGTGAAATAGCTCATATGTAAGAGCACGGCATTAGTTCCCCAGAAGCTCCTCAAAAGGAACCCAGGAGTTGCATTCTGTAACACCCAGGGTAGCCTCTTCCAAGTCCCAGCCTTTTCTCAGATTGTGACATTTGCATGGGAAAGAAGCACAGAAGCAGAAAAAGGAGAAAAGATGGTCCTAAGAGAAAGAGAAAGGAGAGTCAAGACAGGCAAATGGAACGGCTTTCACAGAAGTGCAAAGCTTTACTAACACTTCCTAATTATTGTACAAAGTGCTGCAGTCGTCAGAGGAGGGTAACATTAAGTGATTTCCCATCCTAAAGTAGAAGAAATGGTTAATGTTTTTATGAAAATCCATGTACCTGAAAATACACTACAAAGGAAAGGGAGTATTCCTCAGCACACACACTCACGAATATATTGTCTTCCTCCTGAAATCCTTCTCCCTCCAGCACATAGCTGAATCCTGCACATGATAAATTAGATCTGGGAAGATCTGAACTGGCTGACTTCCTAAAAGGAAAAACTCCTGTGGCTGCTAATGTGTCTCCACATCCCATTGTGTAGTGATCATTGCCAGCATGGACTGCTGGCCAGAAGAAAAGAAAGAGAAAAAAAAAAAGGACTGAAAGAAAAGGACTGAAAAAAAAAAGGACTGACAGCACACCTTTAATTTTCACAACTCAGAAGGGCAGATCATTAGTCAATATTTTTTTATTAAAAAAAAAGGACATAGAAATTCTGAGGGAGGATTATAAGAACCCACATGTGACAGCAGCTTCTTGGATGATCCTGTACTAAAGCTCTTTCCACCCGCCTTGTGGTGTGAGGGGACTCTCATCATCAAACCCTACTTATAAGACCATCTGTGTCCCTGGCCATGCAATCAAAGTCCTCAGCCTCCACTCAAGCATTGTTACAAACAGTCCTCTTCTTGATGCGGTTGTTCAAGACTGTGGGCCACTGCAAAGACCCCTTCTTTCATTAGGGATTTCTCTGTCTAAGCAGGATTTATGATGATCCCTTGGCAAGGATCCGTGAATCACTGGCTTTCACAGGACAGCCAAAAGAGTGTTTCAGGAGCATCTACCTCTGACAGGCAATCCAGCCCTGAAGATTTATCTCCTTGGATGAAACAGGCATTGCCCGATGCTTCCAGGAGGCTGCAGCACTCAGTGTAGGCAGTAAACACACAAGACAGTTCAGGGCCACCAGCCTTCCCCCAAAGAGTGACCCTAAGGAACTGACCACCTTTTCTGAAAAACCATCTCAGCTATAAGACAGAAAAGTTAGTTTTCTATATGGTCTGTCATGCATGCTAACTGGAATACAATAAATCTTGATTTGTGTGTACGGCCTGATGCAGGGAACCAGTTATTTTTGACAAAGGATGTATGGCCTGAAAACAGCAGTATTAACAGACACTCTAGTACTCTGCCTTTATGGGGAGCAGAAGCTGTGAGTACTTGGCCCCAGACTAAAAGAGATCACTACACCTGTACCTCTCAAGAGTTTGCCAATGAGTGATAGACCCCTTCAATGTGTGGTAATTACATTTCAGTATGAGAAGCACAAATCCTACTTGTTAAACCCAGGTTTCATTTATACCAATTCATGACAACTTTCCTTGATTTGCTCTTACAAACTGCTCTTCCAGTTCCTGTACCTTCACTTAAAAAGCACAACTGTCTTCCTTTTTCTTTTCTGTTTCCCAAGGATGCAGGTAAACCAGGAAGAAATTCTTCCCTCATAAGCTCACTAAGAGACAACTCCAGTTAGCATAACCTCACAGCCCAGTATGGGAAAATGGAGACTAGAGAAAGAAACAGAAGAGGGAATAACCACACCCTCAATCCAGCTCATTCTGGGGCCATACAATTTCAAATCCAATAAACACTTGGAAAGAGAGTTCTGGTCTGAGGGGCAATGGGGAGTGAAGAAAGTCTAACTCCCCAAAAGCCGTGTAGTATATTATCAGACAATAAATAAAGTTGAGATTTGCCTGGGCATGTATCCTTTATACACTTTCCATTGCATGGAGTTATTTTAAGAAAGGAGGGTGGGTGCTGTTGGCTTTCATCCTTCTGCAAATACTTCAAGCAAAGGTCACAAAATCGTAAAGACACCAGCATGTCTAAGTTCTGGCTCCACTGCTCCAACGTATGAACACCTGAAAATCACTTGATCTCCCTAAATGTCAGTTTTCTTATCCAAGGAAAAAAATGATATGGGCATCTTTATAGATGATTACACATGGATAAAATGAGATAATCGAGTAGAGAGCACAACTTGCAGAAATCTATAATGTGTGTAGCTTACTTCCTTAACTCCAGAAAAGAAAAATATTTTGTCGTAAGGTACATGTGGCAGAGAAATGAAATTTTAACATAAGGAGAATAACTAAACCAGTGGAAATAATATTGCCTCATCTAACTACAAAGGCAACAGTCACACAATAGCAACTGGGAGGGAAAAGGGAAAATCACATTAACAACTGTTTCATTTCATCTACACAATATCCTAACACGTTGCTCAAAATCAAGGTAAAGAAAATTCATACGATTTTGTAAAAAGAGAACCTCAAATGGGATTTGCATCCGGCACAGTATGTTTAAAGGAAGAAATCCTTTTATATCAAATATTAGGTTATTTCACATCTACAGAACTCAGCAACAACAAATTTCACAATTATTTGAGCGGCTCTTTCACACATTCCAGAGTACACTCTTCTGTTCATCTAAAAGGAACTGCAGTGTCTTCCTTGCCTGTTCATCTTAATGATGAACCACACTCTTCTCTCTGTGAGCCATGGACACATCTGCTTGCTATCTGTGTGGCTAACATCAAGTGGATGCGGAACATGGATGTATTGTTTGCCGGTCAGAAACAGAAACCCTCTCACCCTACCCCACGAGATTCATTAACTTAAAAAGCCAATGATGGCATTATTTCTTCATTCTGCTGGACATTGGTATGTTCTGACAACACAGAAATATCCAAGAATTCTCTCTGATACTGATGGTAAAACAGAGAAAACTACACATGTGACTGTTCACAAGACTTTCTTATTCTCATGTTGCTATTTCCATGTAGAGAAAAACAATTTAGTTACTAGTGAACAAATGTGTATGAACTGACTGCACTCAAAACCTCTCGCATTCCATTTCACTTAATGTGTGATACGTATGTTCTTTGTGGCATAATTCCTATACCACAGATGACAGAATCAAAGAAGACTTAGTGGCATACCACTCCCACTATAGACTAGACAGCCTTTTGCTTTAACATACAGTGTAACTCTTTCCTCTATCCTATAATGAATTTTCCTCAGAACTTTCCAGACATATACTCCAGCTCAGACTATGAAGGATCATATTCTAGGAGAGATTTTGATGCATAAGTCATCAATTATTGATCAAGTAATGCTTGCCAATCAACTTCATAGTAAAATTCAAGAGGCAGGGTGAAAATAAAGATTCCTGGTATAGGCTTCTGGAACCAGCAGCCCAGAATGATTCCAGACCCTCATTTCAGAAGGGAGAAAATGAAACGGAGTGGGAAGCAGAGCTAATGCTGTGTAGAGAACTTGAAGCAGAGGCTAAATAAATCACAGCCCAGGACTGCTGGATGCCTGATGTTAAACAAGGTGTGACCCAGCTGCTTTTGTCTTCAAGCTTAACAACAATGTCAAAATCCACTTCAATCTGGATATGAGAAGTGGCATGATCCCTGCCTAATATGCATGTGCTGATTCTTACACTAGGAGTGAGTTGCCTGAGTCATAGCAAAAATTAAAAGTCAACTCATGAATTTTGACAAAACCTTTTACAGGATGAGGTGTTGCATAATCCATTCAGGAAACAATTAGTAATTAACTGCACACCAGGTGCTGTGATACAAAGATGCAGTAATAGAGCTCTATCTGCATGATATTTGGGATTGAAGTGTGATTCCTGACAAATTGCGGGTGGAAGAGAAGACTTACCAATGCATAGTTGGTCAGGAAGTCTCTCCAGCACAAACATTTAGCCAAAGAAAGCTTTCAAAAGTAGAAAAAAAAAAAAAAAAAGCACATGTACATGAGGGAATAGTATTTTAAGTACCTTATCTTATAGAACATAATTTTTTTTGGTTTTTCCTGGGAAGAGAGTTTTTGTGTGTGTGTGTGTGTACGCCCTGTGTGTGTGTGTGTGTGTGTGTGTGTGTGTGTGTGTGTGTGTGTGTGTGTGTGTGTGTGTGTGTTGTCTTGACCACACTGGGCAAGCATGATACCACTTAACAGCTACATCTAAGCACCTTATCAAGATGTTTTTAAGGATGGTATTAGCATATATATTTTATGTATGATGTTCCTTTGATTTTAACAATGAAATTTATCATGTATTTTTGCCTGTACACTTAAGCAATGTGTGCCTGCCTAAGTCTATGTCTTAGTATGTGTTCCCTTATCACCATTCTATAGTGAATCTTCTAGTCTTTTTTATTACATTTTTCCCCCTTAAACCTGTTAGCATGGCTGGAAAATAAAACGTTTCACAGCCTGGTGCTTTTCTGCCTTCCTTGATTCGATTGAGTCCTAGGCTCGGCAAAGTCCATGCCCCAGTCCCAGCCGATCAACTTCATTCCATGAGCCATCCAGGTGGGTTTATGCTCATGTCACTGCACAGCCTGTTCTCCTGAAGGTCTTGAAACAAACATCTTTCCTGTCTATTGGAAAATCATGTGTGGATTCTTAACACTCACCCACCTCTCCTCCCTGTCTCTGTTTCTGTGTAAAGAATTAATAGACTGAATATCTTTCCTCAGTTTACATCTCTCATCTCACACAGTGTTATTTGTATCAACAGGATTCTTAGGTTTTATTTATCCATATCGTTCTTATTACCCATTAATGCATACTCAGTGTCAAAATTTTAGAAAATAAAATGCATAAATGAGAAAACACACATTTCTTTCCTCTGTTTTTTATTTGCTATTTTTTTTAACACAATTGAGATTTTTCTGCTTCTATTGTACCTGAATGAATATGCACCCTGGGCATTTTCATGCACCAGTACTCAACAATCTTTTGGAACCCTGCTTCTAATGATTGCTTAATTGCCTTTCAGGATGAACAACAAACTATAGAACCATTCTACTCCCTACTATTGGGCTACATGTAGTTTTTAAATTTTGCTGTTATAAGTAACAATATAGCAAATGTTTTGTACATTAATCTCTGTCCTCACTCCTGTTCATTCTTTTAGAACGAATGTTAAGAAGAGAAATTGCTAGATCAAAAGAGGTAGGGTTTTAAAATCTGTGTACACATTGAAGAATATTTCCCAGAAATGATGTTTTAATTATTGTACTTCTAGAAGTATAATAAAGTGCACTTTACAATCTCTTTCTCATAATGGTAATAGGCACAGAAAAAATAAGAATAAGAAAAGGAGGAGGGAGGAGGAAGACAAAAGAAAAAATGAAGGGAGAGAGAGAGAAAGAAAGAAAGAAGTCATCAATTTGATCAATTTGAAGTGGGGGAAGACAGACATGTGAGGGGTTGGAAGGAGGGGCATGGGGAGTGTTGAGTGTGGAGGCCCACACAGGTTTCCTAATGAGATTTGAGCTTGCTTTACCCAGCAGAGCTGCATTAGAGGATTGCTTGACCATGTGCACAGTTACTAGGTGATTGGAAGGGTCTACACTTGGCTGAGCTAGGAAGAGGTCTTTTGCTCCACCCCTTGGCATTCCTATAAATAGCCCTTTAGAAGAGACAGAAGGGGCCAGTGGATAAGGATCCAGCCCCTCCTGACACTATCCTGTGCTTCTATCTGTTTCTCTCCTTTCTATCTTTCTATTTAATTTCGAATTCCTCACTCCTCAAGAGTACCCTGGGGTAAAAATGTGGGAGCTTGTCTCCCAGCTGGCCTTTTATGAGCATATGAAATAAAAGAGGGTAAGAAGTATTGCTCAAATATTCATTCTTTGATTAGTATCATGACAGAACATTGCATATATGTGTATTATGTATGTAGAATATCTTTAATATTTAAATATTTTTCTTTAATAGTTAAGCCATATGGTTTTAGAGATTGAGATAAAAAGTTAAAGGTAGTCCCTAGACAAGTCAGTCAGTGCAATAGCAATCAAATGCTGACTAAAACAGAGTAAGTAGGTGGCATGTGGCACTCGAGTCTATGTAATTGTGTCCATTAAAACAATCACTTACTTTAGCTGCTCTGAAACAGTACTGCTAGCTGTCCATAACAAAGCTTCAAACAACCCAAAATAAACATGAGGATCATTTTTTTCTGTCTTGGACAAACAATAACGACATCATGTCACTCAAAAGCTTTTCCTCTGATTATATTCTAAAATAAAGCTTTCAAGTAACCATATAGTACCACATATTGATCCTGAAATCAACCTGTGCTGTAAATGTGTGAAGTCAGCAGAGAATGCCTTAAAAAAAGCACCATGCAGAGTCTACCTCACATGCCTGAGTTGAGAGGAGTCCCTGAAGATGACTGGTCCTGCTCTTTTCAATGTGGCCCCAGGGTCTCCCCTCCCTATGTCAGTCAAGGTTCACCTTACACACAATCTCCCCCTCCCACCTGGCTGAAGCCCCACTCATAGGCTACAGTCAGAAGCTCTCTAACCCAAGAATGAACCACAGAGCCCCTTGCCCAACCAGAAAAGGGGATTTGGTTTCAGGTTTGCAATATGTTAAATTCTTGCCTGTGGCAACGTGAAATCTGACCAAATGTGAAGCTCAGCTCAGGTCATTGCTCCCTAGGTGCTAAACAGGGATCTGGAAGGCCTGGGTAAACCAGTAAGCTCCGTATTACAGGAGTGGGAACAGCTGATTAGAACAAGTGCCTGCATATCTGAACATGACTGCGGAGTAAGGAGATCATACCACAAGCTAATAGCAGAAGCCATTTCTTTTGGCTATCTTAAACCTAATAGTCAACTATCCTCATCTTTGCCGTATTAACATACTTTTCTCAGCTCTGAAGAAAGAACTACCTTATCAGAAGAATGGGATCAAGTCTACCTGTCATGTTCCATCTCTCCAATGAGTCAACACTCCTTCTACTCTCACCAGGCTCAGCACGACATTCACCGTAGTCAGCAACATAGTCTGCACCTATTCCCTTCCCTGACACTGAATAAGGAAGGGTAGCAAAGTTGTCTCTCACTGTGCCTTGCATCTATACTACCTAAATTGGAACTATCAGTGTAATGTATTAGAACAAATGTAGACTTTGTAGTGAACCAAACATGGACTCAAAGGTAAACTATGAAAAGTGAGTGCTGGGTAATCCAAGTGAGATACCCCAGCATTCTGCATTTTTCCTCATGAGTGCCTTAGGAGTTGCTCTCAAGCTTAAAAACTCTTATCTTTTCTATTCCAGCCATACTGATTACTAGTTGACAGACCACTTTTGCTGACAAAAATATTCTGACAAATGAAGGACAAAGAAATGATAAAATTGGAAAGATAACATCTTCCAAAAGAGCTCCTTACCAAGGCTCTAAGGGGCAGGCATATACGACAACAGGAGAAAGTACCAACATTTTGTGCTTCTACAATAAAGTCCCCAGAGCCACCTAGGAAACAGTCTTATCAATGAATAGGTATTAAATAAATAAATGGATACAAATTAAGACTCAGTTCTGTGATGCAATTTTCAGAAAATTAAGAGGACAAGAGGGACAATATACAACTCTTCTTAAGTGAAACCAGCTTTGCTCCTTAGGAGATATTTTGCAGTGTCTACAGCTTCTTTTGATTGTCACAGCTGTGGAGGAAGCCATACTGGAGTCAAATGGGTAGAGACTAGAGAAACAAGTAATTAACTCACAACATACAGGATATTCCCTCAGGGTATAGAGTTACCCTGATCAAAATGTTTATAATGCTGAATGTAAGGAACCTTGGATTATATGGTAAGCATTAGTATTTCTTCAATAAGAGGGGGAAATGAAGGCACTTGTGGATTAAGCTAAATTGAAAAGATCAACTTGGAGAAAAAAATGGACATTCTAAACTGTAGCATCTGGAAAAAATTCATGGACAATAAAGGGGTGATCACTGCATATGTAAGGAGAACAGGAACAATTGTACAAATAGAAGGCATCAGACAAGGTGGCCCTGGTGGTCTGTCAAGGTGATAATGGCTTGAGGGTGTCCGCCTGGTAGTAAGTCATTTAGCTAAAGACTTTTCTAAGTGCTTTCCATGTTCTGTATCTAATCAAAAGATAGTTACCATAGCAACTCTTTGTTGTCAACGGTGCATACCTGGAAAGAGGGGCTCTCGATTAAAGAATCACCTCCACCAGACTGGCCTTTGTGCATGTCTGTGGGAATTCTCCAGATTGCTAATTAATGTGGAAGGAACCTGCCTATTATGGGTGGTTCCATCCTTAGGCACGTAGGTCTGGAATATATAGAGAGGTAGCCAAACATGAGCTGGGATCTCTGCTTCAATTCCTACCTCTGGGTTCCTGCCTGGGGCTTGTTTTGTCTTCTTTCCATGGACTTCAAACTGTTTCCTTCTCACATGGCTTTTGGCCATAGTGCTTATCAAAGCAACAGAAAAGTAAAACTGAACAAAAGTTTAAAATATTATTACATTAAAAAACATAGTTAAAATTCTACAAAATAAAAAGCTTTCTTTTCTCATTTTGGCTAAAATTTAATTGACATATAGGTATAGAATTAGAAAATCATTAACGGTTCATATAAATACATCATTTTTTTCTCCCTATTTTTCTCTAGATGCTGAAGAAATTAGTTTTAACTTTGTACACCTCTGTTGCTTATGTTTAGAGATCAGGAGACAAAGTCACTTGAGGTTGAGCTGCATAGCAGAAGAATATTATTTATTCTGCATAGTAGAATAATAAATGCAGTATCCCTGAAGTCAGTGAGCCGAAGCATCATCCATTCCATCTACCCCAATTCAGTTTACCTCCTGTGTAAGTAAGCTGAGTGACTGTATTTTCCCCATGGGGCTGTTGGCAGTAAACCCTCTTTTGTAGCAAAGTCTTAGGCTCTGTTCTTACTGAGATACACTCTGCTCCATTTAGTTGTTGAAATTCATCATCTTTTAGATTCCACATGCACTCCCCACTTAGAATGAGGAAAGCCAAGGTGAAAGTGTGGCAGTGCATATCTACGGTCACATGTCTTAAAACATTCTTTTAGGCTTTGCTGCTTACTGGGCCCTTAAAAGCATTTCCATTTGTTGTCTTGTTTAATGTTCAAAATTGCCATGGGAGAGAAAGGTACCATCATTATTCCTTTTCAGGTACAAAAAAATAAGGCGCCTGGATATTCTTTAACTTTCCTAAAAGCTACGCAGCTGGTAAATGTCAAAACCAAGATTCAACTCAATTAGCTTTAACTTCGAAACCTGTCATCTAATTTAAGGCCCAACAGGTCTTGTCATGTTATTTTGATGCTGCTTTTAGGAGAACAAGCCATTACCTTCTCTGAGTAGGGCCATTACCTGTTTTAAAGGCAGTATTTGCTTGTGACATTGATTCTAAAATTTCTCACAAGGGTATAAATTCAGGGAGATTCTCTAACAGAAATTGTGGTATGGAAAAAGGTGATGCCTCATCTATGGCAGACGTTGATGAGGAAGACAACTTAATAAATGGAGGCTTGCAGCTGCCTCTGAAGGCCTTGAAATTATACTGTAGACCAGGGGTTCCCAAACATCAAAAATCTCCAAGTATCTGGATGTATTTTCTTTTCATGATGCTAGAGATTACACCCAAAACTCCCCATAAGCTAGACAAGTTTTCTACCACTGAGCTATAATTCTACTCCCTGACATTTAATAATGAAACCAAGTGTTTATGACTCCCCAGATCAGATAATGAACTCAAAATTGTCCCACTACCCCACTCCAAAAGGATGTAGATGCTGTTGATCTGGGAAGTACATTGTCAAACAACCTCGTCTAAGTCCGTATCTACTGGTGCTGTGAAATTGAAGTGCATATTTACCTTTGTGGCTTGGATATAAAGTACCCATCAAAGACTCACGTGTGGAAGGTGTGGTCCATGCTAGTAGATCCAGTCAGAGAAAAGTAATGGAATCATAAGGTATCTCTCTGCCTTGGACAACAGATTAATTCACTGGTGGAATGAAAATTGAATGGACTACAGTGAGATAGTAGATGTTGGGATGCAAAATGGGAGACATTTTCTCAGGGAAATATCTCACATTGGTGACCTTCTTCCTCATTGGATTTCTGCTTCCTGGTTGTCATGAGATGAATAGCATTCCTCTGCCACATCCTTCCACTATGACATTCCTGGCCTACCCACCATAAGCTGAAATGTCTTGTCATCAGAAATCCTTCCTTCTACAAATCATTGTTTTCTCAGATACTTATTACTGAGCTGAGATGTTCTGATGAACACACTCTATGAATATGCCAGTGTCTAAAGAAAGCTATTTCCTATGAAATAAAGAATGAAATACCAGGGGAAAGCTTTCTTCTGTAAATGAAAAGGATCAAGTCAACCACTTCTTAAGTTAGGGACTACCATAATCACCTGAAGTCATGTTCTCAAAGACTAGCCGCAGTTACAGAAGATCTAGGTTACTGTCCTAGAAACTTCCTTTGAAACAATGTCCCAAATAAGGTTGAATCAGATGGTCCACAGACACCTCTTACAAACAAATACAAGCTCTAATATACAGAAGAAAAAAGGCCTACAGTTCTCACTCTGAAAGCTTCAGTGCAGTCTAGAGATTGAACATACAACAATATTATATACCCTAAGTCCACAGCAGAGGGTAAAACCAAGAAATGCACCTAGGTTTTTTTCAGGTAAAATTTAAATCAAATATTCTACTTTAGGACCTTCAGAGTGAATTTTAGATGAGAAAAAAGTGATAGCATTTGAGATGAAAGAAAAGCTAGGCCCACACACTCTGGAATCTTTTGATTTAGGAAAGGTTTCAGAGTTAGGTGTGAATGGTAAATGTCCCAGAAGATGGGTACTGGGTAATCAGATCTATTAAATTTTACATTTGACAGAAGTATTGCTTCTTCCAGCAATGGCAGTAACAGAGTCCAAGCAATTTCAACATCTTAATCATTTTCCCTTTCTTTCTGAATCCAGGGAATTTAGTTATGTTCTTTTGCTTTCCCTTAAAAATAATAAAGTGTCAGCATCTGTGGAGGACATGCAAGTGGCTTTTTATGAGAGATGTTTGGTACAGTTCACAGGAATATGCAATTGAGTTAATGGGTTATAGGGAATATATTAACCTCCTGTGCCTGAACCTAGGCTCAAACCCTAAGAAGGTATGAAGCAGGAAATGCTAGATTCTGATTCATGTTGCCCACCTTGTGCTGCTGTAGTAAGCAAATCCTGCTCTTGTCACGTTAATGAGTGTTGCTCAAAATAATTGAAGTTATAAAGCCATGATTGACTTGATGTAATGATGGAGAGTTATGCAAATTATTGAATTAAGTTAAATGTATTGCTTGTAAATAATTTTACATTTACATCAGAGCTGATCCCCAATATTGTAGTTGAGAATATTCAATATTAATAAGTCAATACACTTAACTGGCTTCTTCTGGTTAGAAATAAAAAGGTATCATTTAACTGATATTGAATCCTGTGAAAGGGGGACCTACATGTAGTCACTTTAAACATAGAAAAGATGTCTGTACATGACGACTCCTCACTGAACTTTCCTTAGTTTAAAATAATAATCGTCATTAAACAATATGTTGAACATGTAGGGGGTCAAAACAAACTAGATTATTAAAAATATTTTAATGAGCATAAACAGTGGCTTCTCAGGGTGAAGTTTTATGAATGAACTGTTACTATTTAAAGATTTCTTTTAAAAAAGAAACATCTTCATATTTATATTTAATGAATTAAAATATAGTGAATAATTTTGTCAGCTTTATCAAAGTAAAATTTATAAGGCATACAAACTGCCTGGGATGAACTTTACAGTCATATCTCCATCTTTCTGTGCTCCCTAGAATATACAAAGGCTGGATACCAAATAAGATAAATGGTCTGTGTGTGTTTAGAGTCAAGACAGTCAAAAGTCCCCTAATACTAACCCTATTCCTTTCAGGAGAGACTTAGCACTTTCCCTCTTTTTTCTAGCCATATAAGATAAGTATTATTAGTAAATTCTGTCATTTTTTTCACTCAAAAAATATTCAAGATGTCAGAATAGAGTTCAAAACATGGAAACTGCTTTTATAAACTTTGTTTTGACTTATCATTTGCCTCTGTCTCCTTCATGTGTTCACCCTGCATTGCTGGAGTCACATTTTAGTTCTCTCTTAACCAAAATGTTGATAATGATTAAAATGGAGAATGGAGGCCATTGCATAGAGCTCAAACAGCAGCCAAAATCCTAGACTCCAAACCATGCGATCTTGGTTCAAGAGGTACATTGCTATGACTTCAATGGGCATTGTTTTCCTCATGGTAAAAATAATAATAATTCAAGTAGGAGATGATAAAATACCAAGCAGGCAACAGAGATAGTCTGGGTTGTTGTTTGAGACAGGTGACTTCATTTTAAATAGGTAGGCCACATTTACTAAACATCTAAACTCAAAGTCATATCAAAAATAAGAGTATGCTTGCAAAAACAAGCCTCCCCCCCCAAAAAAAAATCAAAATCAAAACAAAAGAAAAGTGTATGACTTGACACAGTAAATAATTTGAGGCCATTTTGTGTTTGAATAATATGAAATGTCTTTTCAATGTTCTCCCCTCAAATTCCAATAGCCCCTGTGAAAACACACTCTAAAAACCATCAAAGAATGGGAAAGTCACTAATTATGCAAGAATTACTCTCATGATTTCTCCCATTCTCCTGAGGCATGCTGTGCTTAAAAAAATAATAAAGGATTTGTAACTCTTAGCTATCAGCACTTCATGTAACTTTTGATTCAAGTAACAAATAGCATTTCAGCACTATGCGTTCATTATGCTACTAAATTGCTAAGGAAAGAAGCCAATTCTAATGAATTGTAACCATAGTTTCTTCTGGATATTACATATTAGAAGTGGGTAGCACTTTAAATTATGGTACACAAAACAGCATATAATTAATTCTGAATAAAAGATAATGTATTCTTGCTAAATACAAGTTATTTAAAAAATCTCTTAATGAAGAACTAAGCATATGCTGTGTCGCACTGTGAAAATGTTTAGCATATGCCGTTACAGCCAACATTTCACATTTATTATTATATTTATTTTCAATAATAATATATTATTTTAAGTGAACACAGGGGAAAAAAACTTAATCGCTAACATTCTGAATGTGGAAAATATATGCAAATTACAGGAAACTTTTTGGCTCCCCATAAGTTGTCACTAAATAACTTTTTGATGACATGGTGCGATTGCAATTTGCAATCGAATGAGAAAAATGGAAAAGACTGTTACTTTTAAATCACAGAACATATGCACAACGAATTTTAAAATTCAGATATGGAGATAAACATTTCTATTCTGAAACCTGACATGTTCTGAGATTTCATGAAAAAGCAAAGCTTAAGCCTAGATCGTGAATTTCCAATGATTGACAGTAGCTTCGTTACTCCCTTTATGACATCGTGTTTCTGTTTGTGAAAAAATCTGTTCGGAGGTTCTACACTTGAAATCACAGAGCATATTGTACCTCCCAGCTGAGCAGAAGCCTGATTCCTTATTCTGTCTTCATCATCACTAATAATCATAAGGTAAGATTTGGTTTGGCCAAACTCTTTTTTTAGCCTTATTTTTCACATATGTAACTTGATGGCACCTCATGTACCTATCAGCCAGCTGTGTGACGATGTACTTTGAAGAGCTTTGGGATGCTTGGCCTCATGGTCATGAAGTGACTATGCTAAGGTCCTTTTCGTTTATGATTACGCCCTCATCTTTTCCCCAGCCCTCTTAGGGATGGCTACAGAAACACAATAAGACCAGATTTCCTAAATTCATGTATGCATTTGATTCTTGTTTCATTTCAATTTGAGGAGAAAAATGAAGGCAGTATCCCAAATGCCTCAAGTTAAAATCTTTGTATAATCCAAGGCCCAGCTTCGTTTCAGTGATCTGGTGACTAAATCATCTAAACCACAGAAATACCTGGAAACTTGAAGAGGATGTTTTTCCATTCCCTTCCAGTTATCCTAGGATTGGGGTGATTTCAATTCTGTTCTAACACTAATATGAACACTAATATGCAGTAATGAATACAGAGAAAAGCTTAGAATTTTAAATTAAAATGGAAAATAAAAACAAAAACCAGGCACATCAGTGCTGCACAGTTCTGCTGGTATTTGGTCATGTGTGAAAAGAGTCAGATTGAATAGATAATTCAATGACCTCCCTATACCACTTAAGATATTATTTAGGTATGTGTCCACTTAAATATTTACTAAACCCAGTAAATTAATCATTGATTATAATAATATATACAATTGTCTAACAGCCCCCCCCCCCGATATCTAAGTTTTCTTTTTATTTCTTTTCTTTCCCTTTTCAGGCCACAGGCATATTTTGGACACTGTGCTGATTAGCTTTTTGTCAAATTGACACAAACTAGGGTAATCTTGAAGAGAGAAATTTGGTACACCTCCCTCAGATGGCCTGTAGGTAAGTCTGTGGGGCATTTTTTTGTTTAATGATTGATATAAAAGAGTTCAGTCTCCTGTGGGGAGGTGCCATCCCTGGGCAGGTGATCTTGGGATATATAAGAAAGCCAACTGAGCATGGCAAAGAAAGAAAACCAGTAAGTAGGACTCTGTTTCAGTTCCTGCCTCCAGGTTCCTGCCCTGAGATGCTGTCCCAGCTTCCCACAGTGATGGAATGTGACATAAAAGAATAAGCCAAATAAATCCTGTCTTCCCCAAGTTGCTCTGGTCATGGTCTTTACCACAGCAATAGAAACCAAACTAAGACAGGCACTTCATTTTTTTTAAAGTTTATTACCACTGTCATGTCATTATTGTTATTTGTGTGTGTGTGTGTGTGTGTGTGTGTGTGTGTGTACAAAACATGCGTGCACACATGGACACATACAGACACATTCCCTGGCTCACATGTGAAAATTAGAATATAACACTGTGGAGTCAGTTCTCTCCCAACTTTATCTGAATTCTGGAGATGAAACTTAGGTGGGTGGAATGCACAGTCTGGATGAAAGCATGTGTACCCACTGAACCATCTCACCAGCATATTACCTACTCTTTAAAATAGTTTTGAATCTGTTTATTTAGTTTTAATCTCAGAATATTGTGACATGGTTGTAATAAAATGCCTATAGAAATATAGTTATGTCACATTAATACTAGTATATATTTTTTTTTACCTAGGCCTTCGTCCTTAGCATTTCTGTGTGTTATTTTTGAAAGTTTCATAGCCCGACAATGTCTCTGAGTTTCCACACCCCTTCAGATCACCTTTGTTACAACAATATGGAGAGAATTATTTTTATATATCTTTTTCACCTCTAAATTAGCCCTTGTTAGAGGAAAATTTTAGTCAACTAAGCACACTTAATCCAACTCTGGTGCCGATGTTCAACAAATATTCACTACATTGATTAACAAATCTTGAAAATTGTGTATCAAATTCCATCTTTGTTTTAACTATAGGAATTAATTTCATATTGAAGTTGCTATGGTTCTTCTATTCATTTTCCTTTATTTATGCCTTGACACATTCCATAAAGAATTTAGAGCAGAAGAATTGCTTGCTAAGTCAGTTCTGCCTGCTATTGCTAGGACTTATTTACATAGGAAAAAGTACTCTTTAGATGCACGTTTAACTGGTTTTGCAATGATGCAGAAGTAGCTCAAACTATAGCATCCTGTAGCAGAAAACTTCCTAGGCTCTGTCAGCTAGGCGGAGCCATCACTCTTGCATTCTGTTTGCTGAGTCTTTTTTTTTTTTTTTTTTTCTTCATGACAAATGTGACAGTCTAAGCTAGTCCTGCCCTGGCTAATTCCATGCCATTTTCCACAGAATGCAATGGTCACAGATGGTATCGGTGCTGTCCACTGACTTACCTCCACCCCATGGTCTGTGGAAGCCCCTCAGACATGGAAAGGCTTGAAGGTCACACTTTAAAAAGAGGTCATTACCTAAAAATATGTATAAGCAGATGTCCCAAGATGGAAAATGACTTGCTAATGTTGGAGTGAAAATGACAGAATCTGAATAATAATATAAAATCTCTAGACTTCTAGGCTAGAGCTCTCCCCATAGTGGCCAACTGTTGACCACTTCTGAGCCACTCAGCCCAGTAATAAAGTGACCTGGGCCAAATGAGAGGAACCTCTCTTCTAGGCTGTAAGGGGCACTATCCAACCCCAATCAAGCATGATATCATGTTGACACACTATTTTCATAGTACAGTGAACAAGATGGGGAACTCACTGGTTCCCTCTAATTATTATTGGGAACACCTCAGAGCATGAAGGAGCCTAAGAATGTGCCACAGACAAGTGACAGGGCAGACCAAAACCAGGTGTCCACTTACTCAGTTTAGGAATGTATATGTCCTGTGTCCTCTTGTAACTCAGCACAAACTATAGGCTCTTTCCTATACTCACACCCAGGTTCATTAGACATGATTCTACACTAGAAGGCTGGGGTTTCTCTTTCACTTGAGAAATATTTACCAGAATAGCTTTTATGCTTTCCACAAAAAATTTAAAAAAATTAAAAAAGGATCATTATGTTCAAGGTATTTATATGGCAATGTTAGGTGCTCTTTGTCAAAATGTCATGAAGCATTCCATATTATTTTTGAAAAGTTTCTTTGTTTGAAGAGTTCAAGAGAAGGCTCCACAAGTCAAAAACCCACCTGGACACTGACACTGTATCTACTCATGATTTATGTCTGAGACCCATGAGAGATTCTTAGCTTCATGGAGGTCTGCTCCTGTGTGGGCACAAATGGAAATACCTTGTCTATAACTACAAGAAGAGATGGGTAACAGGGGTGCAGAAAGTCAAGGCAGATTGTGAGATCATCAGACTCTGGACAGTGTGGTTGTTCCCTTGGGTATGTCTACCTCTGCTTCCCACTTCTACTCCTCTCCTGGTGGTCAGTGTCATCTCTCCTGAGACGTGGCTACTAGGCAGTGGGTAAAGGACCACAGAGAGGAAGATGGGAGAGGCTGGGACTGCATAAGGTCTTTGAAGTCATAAGAAGAGACACTAACAAATGGTTTCTGAGATGGAAGTGGACTGCTATGCTGGTCTCGGTGTGAATTAAATAAACACATATGGAGATTTCTGATTATCTTTTGGTTCTCACTGTGGTGTTGACCTCTTTCTAAGGCTCTTTGGAGAAGTTCCCTGGCATCAGTCATTAAGCAATCAAGTGTCCACCTGAAAAGTAATGCACTTTTATTTGGTGGTAGCACTTTTGCTATTGCTGTTTCTTCGGTTGCTCTGGATACTAGGAAATAATGTTCTATATCATATATAGAGGTGCATTTTCTAGTGGAGGTCTTCAGTCCATCTTTCAGCTTCACTTTTACTTCCTTTCCCCTCACACTGACTTCTGTAAAATGTCTATTTGTTGACAACTCAGCTCATCGCTGCTATTTGTGAAAGCTACTTCAATTCCTTTTTAGAGCAAAGAAGACTGTAAATAAATAGACAAGTACATAGACCTCCCTGGCTGGGCTTTTCACAGGGCCAGCTGCTGGAAATCCAATCTCCTTTCTCCTGGGAGGTCTGCCCAGATTTATTTAAAGCTCAACAACAATTCTTTGCTCAGGCAGACTTAGTTGAAAGTCCATCCAATAAATACACATCTGGAAGATAAATTTAGAGCTAAATAATTGTGATTTCAATTATTCAACCTTCAATTAGGTTTTTATATGGTTTCAAATGTCTATATTGCACAAAACAGAACAAAATCTCCAAGTGAGAGTTATTGCACTTCCAACTATTAACACTTGAAAACTGGAGGCTATGATGGTTTTTGTCTGTGCACCCAGGACCCAGCACTATGGCTATTACATATTAGATACTTTGATGGATTAATAGATGCTCAATAAAGTAACTATTTGTGTTCTCATAATTCTATGTACATATGTCTATGTCTAACTTGCCAATACACTGCCTTGACAACTCCCAGGTTTGATACACTTTACCAAAATCTACAAAGCAGTGAACGAATATCTCCTGCTTAGTTTCCAATAGCTCTTGCCCTATACTGTGTCCAGACCTTCCTCATACCTCCCTCTTTCCATTTCACCTCACTGGGGCTCCAAGTGACATCAAAGTGAGGTTCAAGACAGAATTTCAATTAGCTGGTAATAAACACAGATGCCTCTTCCAAACAGGAAAAATGGGAAGAATAGAGAAAATGTGATTTGCACTCTATTGTATCTATAGATTTTGATATCCTGATTTCACCATCTGAAACAAATTGGTGTCTGAAAAAAAATACTTAAATGTGTGAAATGGTTCACTGTTCTATGCTGAGAATTGGACCCAAGATATTGTGTATGCTAGACAGGCACACTACTACTGATCTATGTCTCCACTTGGAGGCATGGTCAAGTTTATTTATTAACTTGCCTAGGTTACCAGTCCCAATATTATAATTGAACACCAAGTTAAGTGTTATAAATAGCATCCATTCTCATTGTACTTTAAGGAAAATTACCTTAGGTAATCTGGATGGTTCTGATCCTGGGAGTTGCAAAGCTGTATGAACAGAACTGAGCCCTCCATTGAGACAGTGAATATCCTCCTGTGGGCTACAGCTTCATGTCATGCATCGATTGTCTTCCATTGTCTCCTCTATCATGCTTGTCTGCCTCCCCTTCAGATTTCAGACCAGTCTAGCAAAACTCGTGTACTAATTCATAAGTTGAAACATGCCTTGCAATGCAGTGATATTCAGCACAAGACAAGGATGAGGTCCTCTGATTAGTGTACTTACAGGAGACCTGAGGGAATTT
>CABHPP010134078.1:26079-45141 GCA_902168425.1 Peromyscus attwateri
CTATTTTATAAGCATCCAGTGGCAGGCATTTCATTGCAACAATGTGAGGCTGACTAACACACTAAGGAAAAGTTAATCATCCTGAGAAAGGGAAAAAAAATGAACAGATTATTAATTTAAGGAAGTTGGAGTCAAAGGACAGCCAGAGGTACCCCCCAACCAAAATGGCATTTATTTGTAGTATTCAAGATGAATGGACAATTGCTATGTTTAATGCCCTCTGAGAAAACGATACCATGACCTTCCACTTAGAGCTCACATCTCTTTTCAAGGGAGCAGTTCAGATTTAATCTAAATTTCTCATCCTGAGTGTCACATTTATGTGTGTATGTGTGTGTGTGTGTGTGTGTGTGTGTGTGTGTGTGTGTGTGTGCGCATGCACGCAGTATGTATGTGTGTACATATATAGTTGTACACACACACACACATATGGAGAGAGAGAGAGGGAGAGAGAGAGAGAGAGAGAGAGAGAGAGAGTCAGAAGTTGAAATCTGATAATATCTCTCCTCAAAGCAATCCTTCAAATATGTATGAGGTATTTTCTCTCAGGCATTGCCTCAAAACTGATATCCATTATTCAAAGGAGATATAGTCTAATATTTTTCTCCTCCCAAATATTTATTTGCACAAACCTGTTTCTCGTGTTCCTTGACCTCTCTGACCTGTCTCTCTCCTGACACATGAGTGCTAAGGTAGACCTTCCCTGCTAGAATGGATTTGAACAACTAAGGGGAAGACAAGCCTGACACTGACATGCCCTTGACTGTCATGCTGCCCATGATTCTTTCCACTTCTGAGACTGCCGTATTCCAGTAGGTAGGGACCCAACTCCCAGGACAATGGAAGGGGATATAATTCATGAAAATGTCTGCAGTACTAATATCTTGCTATCCCTTCCTGTTCTTACTTTTACTATTTTTTCTAGTTTTTAATTTTCCCTCTTTCTTCTCCACTTTCTCCCTTCTCCACTTGTCTTCTCCTACGTTTCAGTAATAGTAAGGAACGTCACTGCTGCCTTGCCCTTTGTTCTAGGGCTCACAGAGACAGTGGCTCTCATCTGCAAATGTCAAACAGCTTCTGGTACACACTTCAGCTATGCTTCACTCACCATGCGTATCACTACTAGATAAGTTTCCTTCACTTGTCTGTGTCTTTTGTGGTTGTCTGCGCCCTCAAACTAAACATGAGACCTTAATTTTATACACGCTTTTTGGTAAAAGTCTTTATACACTGAAACTAGACTGAGTCACATTACTGCCCCTTGGTCAAGGTGATATAAACAAACATGAGATAATGAAGCCATGAACACAGGTACATCAAGACTGTCCTTTGAAACATGTCTTTCAGGTATTTCCTCTTCAAAGTCAACTACCATAATTTAAATCACAAAGAATCCATTTGCTTGAAAATTTGAGACTCTAGTTAAAGTGCCATGTAGGCTATCATCAGCCAGTAAAGGCTAACTTGCTTCCCATTCCTGAGATATTTTGGAATACATTCAAAATTCCAAATCTAGCTTCCTCATCTCCAGGACCAAACAGAATAGATATGATGTGTCTGCACGAATCCATGTCTCAGTTACAGAACCCAAAAAAATAAATGGTAGTTATCTACATGGTCAAAGTGCCACAGCAGCCCCTGCTACTCTTTGAAGTTCAGATCTTCCATGGTAATGTTCTCTTCACAAGAATATGATTTCCTAGACAAACTTAACATCATTGGAAGTGGCTTAGTTTATTGGGTTATTTCTCTTCTTCCTTCCTGTTTAGCTATGAAATTTGAAAACTGATTGAGATTCATTTCAGACATAAACACATAGGAAATATTAATCAACTACAGTATATGAGAAATGTAGAAGAACGTATTATCAATTTACTAATGTCCTATGGTAACTGAGTTGTTGTGTTAATGCTAGTACTGTTGACACTACTGTTATGTTCTTCCTCTTTGTTTTTGAGTGACTATAGTTGTGTAGAAATGATTCTGGACAGAGCAACAAAATATTTAAGCATAAATTCAAGTTCTGAATCTTACTCACTGATTATAATGATGAGCACACTAGAGAAGCTTATTTAAGATTTCTGAGGCTTTCTTACCTTATCTGAATGATATGGGTGGGAGTGTAGAGATGCTTTGACTGTGAAATAAGATAACATGACAAGGTGTTCAACAGAGCATCTACTTCACCAACAGTATTTTTTAAATGTTGTATAAATTGTTCCTTGAAGAGCTGAGTTCTGCACACATTTACACAGTTTCTGCCAAATGCATGTAGCTATAGAACATTTAAAATGTATATAGTCCAAACTGAGATGAGTTATAAATTCCAAGCACATGCCATATGTCTGAGATGCAGTAGAAAAATAATCATGTGTTTAATATTAAGTCCATGATTTACATTTTTATGTGCTGTGTTATAACACTTTATCTATGCCATAGATGTACAAATTAACACTACTATTTATGTACATGTTAACATATGTACATACCTGTATATTAATTATGTAACTATGTATATATGTACAAATTAACCCCACTATTTACCTCTCATTTTTCAAAACTCTGGTTGCTAGAGAACTTTAAATTATGTGATTTCCATTAATGCCTTGCATTATAGCTCTGTCGGCAGCACTGGGTTGAAGATTTCTCCTGAAATTTCAGTTGCAATCACATAAAAGCTCAAAAACAAAGGAATTGGTAGAGAAAATTGAATTCTTAACATCCTCAGCATTATGCAAATGTGATTCATGCTGAGAAGGAAGCATTATAGACGTCAGTGTCTTTCTGAGGTGAAGCATTAAACGGTCACAGGTAACAAGAAGTTTCTCTTAAATCTAAATGACAGTGTGGTGTGGAAGGAACAGTTGATTAGTGAACTTCGGTGAAGCTTGTGGAGAGGAGCAACTGTGCTGCAGTACTTGAATTTCGTACCAATTCCATAGTGCCACTCAACCCACATAACTCAGCATAGAGACAGAAATCTGTTGTATCTCTACTTCTCCATAGAAAAGAAATATTATATACTTATACAGTATTACAGCTACCAATTGTTAAGTACTGTTTGAATCTGAAATGCTTCCAAATACTTGTGTGTTGAAGCCTTGATCCCCAGTGCATCACTGTTTTAAGAAGGAACTTTGGGGAAGGAAATGGAATATGAGGGCTCTGATTTTATCAATGGCTTAATCTGTTGATTGTTTCATAATTAGATGGGCTATAGGCAAGTGATAGAAACTTACAGGTTGGGACCTAGCTGAAGGAAGTGATCCTTGTCAGTCTATACCTTATCCCTCAACTCTCCTCTGCACTCTCTATGCTTCCCAGCCACAATGAAATGAACAATTCTGTTCACCATGTTCTTCTCTCCTTCTTCTGTCCCACCACCAGCCTAGTAACTATGTGACTACAAACTGAAATATTCAAAACCATGAGTCCAAATAAACTTCCCTCTTTAATGT
The DNA here is from genome assembly GCA_902168425.1 of Peromyscus attwateri. Lineage (NCBI taxonomy): Eukaryota > Metazoa > Chordata > Mammalia > Rodentia > Cricetidae > Peromyscus > Peromyscus attwateri. The sequence goes on from CABHPP010134078.1 coordinate 29,538, forward strand.
GCATCCCTCAAATATTTTGTCATAACCACAGAAAGTCACCACAAGTATTCACTACACAACTTTGCTTTTGGTAGGTGCTGTGCGGGAGTCTGCCAGAGTACAGCTCTGACCTGCTCCCACCTATGGAAGAGTTCTTGGGTGAAGGAGAAAGGAATGAGGAAATATTAGATAGAAAGATAAGGAGACAATAAGAAAGACAGAGACACAGGATGACTTTTGGAGTGATGCAGGAATGTCTTTTTGTATGCTGTGAAAATATGTTGCTCTGATTGGTTGAAAAATAAAGCTGTTGGCCAATGGTGAGGCAGAATAGGGTAAGATGGGACATTCTAACTACAGAGGGTGAAGGACAAAGGCAGAACAGAGGAGACGCTGCAAGCTGCCACCATGAGAAGCAAGATGTGAAGATACTGGTAAGCCACGAGCCATGTGGCAAAGTATAGATTTATAGAAATGGGTTAATAAGATGTAAGATCTGGCTAGTGAGAAGCCTGAGCCAACAGGCCATAAAGTTCATAATTAATAAAAGCCTTTGTGTGTTCATTTGGGTCTGAACGGCTGTAGGACCTCGAGGACGTGGGAGCTGGGTGGGCACAGGAAAACTTTCAGTTACACAGGAGGGCCCTGGGTCAATACCCAGCCATTCAGAGCTTTATTCAAAAGGGCTTTTTATAATATACCAAGGGAAGAGGGAAAAGACCTCCCCTTGAAAGATCAAAGCACACTGTACAGCCAAGTGTAGACCCTTCCAAACACCTGGTAAACATGCCTGGGGCCAAATCATTCCTTTATGTAGCCCTACTGGGTAAAGAAGCTCAGATATTCTGACCTTGAGTAAGGTCTCACTAGGAAGCCTCTGTGGGCCATCACAGTACTGCCATTAGTCTAGTTGTATAGATGAGGGAACTCTGTTAAACAGCTGCAGCCTGCACTGTGCTCAGAGCCCCACAGAAAGAGATTGGAGTGATGGAACTGAACACAGTTCATCCAAACCACTTCGTCACTTGAATATTTGATCATTGCTATAAATGCAGATGAGACTCTTATGCTGTAACAAAACTGAATGAAATGATGGACCGTAAAGCCAAAATCAAAGGAGAATGTATATTTCTATTGTTGTTGTTGTCACAATGGGATATAGACTTTAAACAATTCTGATCTGTAAGCCCAAAAGAAAAGCTCCAAAAATATAAGAAAGAACAAAAGCCAACTTTGTAAATTCTGATAGGTTAATAGTGGCCCAGATAGGGATCAACAAATGTTAGAGAAGAAATATTCAACAATTAGTCTATAAAGAATCCTTACCTGTGGCTACTGGCCCGGGTTCCTACATGTTAGCTACAACAAGTGTCTTGGGTCTTCCCAGATCTCCCTTCCAAATCACTTTAGATTTCTAGATTTACCTTTATACCACCAGAATTCAGTCACAAGATTTTTGTATGAAGTAAAGCATGAATGCCCTAAGAATTCTGAGATTTTGTAAAAGTTGGTGGGTTTTGTTTTGTTTTCTCTTCTATGGACTATAGCAGTCACTGGGGGTTAAGCAGAGAGAGAACTAGATACAGGGAAGATTTAAGGAAATCTCTTAGCTGAAATAAGCCTGCCACTAGAAATAGTCCCTAAGAGTGTCGTAGAGGGTATAATGGGACCAGCAGACTAGAAGACCTCCATCTGTACACCTTACAACACAAGGATCCCTCACAGGGCAACAGTCAAATATCCATAGCAACCCAACCTGGCACCTCTGTAGACATAATTATTTTGACAAATTAACTTCTACTCAATTTGATGCAGAAATTAAAGACAGATTAGCATATTTTTTTCACATTTGAGGTCATATGAATGCCATCCTCAGTGTTCCTTGCTAGTAAACCCAGCTAAGCCTTGAAAGGAAGTGGCTCTACTGTTCCCAAAACTGCTTGGTTCTAAATCCAAATCAGCCCTACACAAGAAAATATGCACCATGGGGAGAAATCAGTGTCACGTTCTCAGAAGGAACACATCTTCTGGATAATAATATGGTTTAAATGGCTTTCTGTGCAAGTGTAAAATCAGGAAGACCAATTCCTGGGTAGTATGGAGAGACTCAGCAACAAGCAAACACAAGCATTTCTCCAAGATTAATACTATTTCCATGTATTTGATCAGTTCACAATATTACCCATAAAGCTTGTACTTTCCTAGTTTCAAACACTAGTCACTTAAGTGAGTTTGGCAACACCTTTTGGAGGCTCCATGCAGGGCTGAGAATTAAATTCTTGAGTGTCCAATGGCTTGCCATTTAGTTTTTATTGACTGAATAAAAATGTGATGCCTACAAGCCAGATTAGGAACACAGCCTCTAGTCAAACAAGGCACAATAACTTTCCTCTATCTATAAATTTTAATTAGAGTTTAACTGTTCTTTTCCATGTTTTTCCACAGTTTCCAATCTAGTCTTCTACAAAGAAGCATGAATCCAGGTAAGGTAAGTTACTTCTTGTACACAGTGAGTTATTTGAAAATTGAGGGCTTGGCAAAAAGATGCATCCAGTGGTATACAAATAGAAAAGACCCAAGAACATTATATTATGGCAGATCAAAGCATAAACATCTGATGACCTTTGTTTATTGGTGAGAATCTCTGCCATGTGTTGACAATTACATTTGTTTTGAAATGATTTCTTGGAATGTCAGTTTTGATGTCTCTTAATGTACTCCTGAAGTCCAGTTTAGATTATTGATTTGAATCCACTAATGAGTTTTGTCTATATGAAAATGTATCATAACCCCTAGAATGTGCCTTTCTATCTTTCACATGCATCCCATCACAAGAAGTAGATAGCAGCTACTGATGCATGTGTCTTCCTTCAACAGCTCGTAAAAGCACACTGTAAACTCTGAGTATGAAATGCATACTGTGATGTGACACTCTTGGTGGCATCCTCCCTTCATTACGAAAAGGCTGGACAGAAGCCCAAACTTCAGGAGAGAGTATGAATTTTGGAAACACAACTTCTTACTGTCTAACACTTCTTTTTAAAATATTTAAGTTGTGTGAACACATCACAGAAAATATAACACTCTGTGTCATCTTTAAATCACCCTGGGTGGGGACTGAGCCAAGAATCCATCAATCTTAGATATAGAAGGAACATCACAGGAAAAGTTTTCCAGATAATTTCTGTCCTGAATTCAAATCCTCTGAAACTGTCTGTATGCCATCTCAGGCTCTTATAGGACTAACCAGACAAAATGAGATAAATTACAGGAAGTCCTGTTTCAGTTACTCAGTCAAGAACTTTGTTACAGTTCATGAACAATTAGTAGTAAGTCTCCTGAATCTTCCAGTGGAAGTGTCTTAAATCTGTTGGCTAAACAGAACAATACAAAACACAGGAACTCTGTGCTCAAGTTTGTGTCTCTCCACTTTTCAACTACATAACACTGAGAAAAGTTATTTGACCATCCCTAATCTTACTTCCCACCTTTTATAAATGGAGATAATTACAGTTTCCACCTCATTGATATTGTACTAAAGATGGATGGAGATAATTCATGGAAAGTGCTGAGCACAGTATGTTCATTTCAGTTGTTACAATAATGCTTCAGTCTAGTTGCGGGATCTGTACCATGATCCTCCTCATGCAGATTTCACTCCTTAGAGTTCTACTTCTTCCTATTAGTTTTTGTCTATTATGGTCCAGAAATCATTTAACAAAAAACACTGAACACTCTTCTGCTTCATATCCTGTAAATCTTTCCCAGGACTTGGAGAATAATTGCCAAAGCCTCGAAGTTGATATTCAAGTACAGCTTCTGCAAAGCGTAATAAGCTTGGGCGCCATTACTTCCTGGGGACATCTACTCAACTCAGACAAAACACACCTATGTGTTCACATTCTGATATTCTCCTCTGCATGGCTCCTGCTTTAGAATTCTGAGATGTGAGAATCAGCAAGCACTATGTCAAGTGATTGCTGGATAAAGATTTGAGATCCAGCCTATTTTACAGCTGAAAAGTCCCCAAAATGCCACTTTATGGATGATAAAACTGAGGTCAACTGGCTTTCAATGGTCACACAGCTATTTATCAGCAAATCCTTGTTGGCTTGCCTGGAGGGACAGAGCCTGCGGGCAACCTATTAAGAAAAATATTTGTCAGCAATTGACCACAAACTTGCTGATAGGTCATGTTTGTCCATTTATGAATTATGGGGCAGAAGGGGTGCATCTAATAAGAAAAGGACATAAGGCCTGTTTTGCTGTGAGTGTAAGTTACATCTCAGGCTTGCAATGCAGGGAATTATGGAAAGGGGGTGGGTGATTGGGAGAGCGCTTCTGAAATGATTCCTTGTGATATGATCCATCATTTATTTCAAGCACATGGTCACTCTAACTGCATTTGGTCCTGACTGACTCTCCCAAATATGCTAATGAGATTTGGTGAAGTTGGAGATTCCCTGAGATGTTTGTGGTCAAAATGATGATGAATAAAACACAAGAATCAACAGTGCATTACGCTGAAGGGAAGTGTGCCTGGTGCTAAGAGCTAAACTGTGACTTTTCTCTAAGATAATTCTAAGAGTGATGCTTCATTTATAGAGCTCTGTTGTAGTCTCTAAAAAATAATAGTGAAAATGAAAACTGTGTCTTACACTACAGCTGTGTCTGTATACTGTATATACATTAAAATGAAATAATAACAGACAAATCTGTTTACTATTCATGTATTTTAGGGGGAAACATTGTGAATTAGAATCCTTGCCATAAATGGACCTTAATTTCATTTTTGACTTTGAGGCTCAAAACTAGTTCTGCCACTACAGTCAATGTCTCATTGGAAAACCTTCAACTGAGTTTTTATTATTTGTTTTTCATCTTATATGAATGAGTGTTTTGCCTTCATATAGGCATTTGTACACAGAGGCCAAAAGAGGACATTGGATCCTCTGGAACTGGAGTAACAGAAACTTGGGAGCTACTGTGTGGGTTCTGGGAACTGAACCTGGATCCTCTGCAAAATCAGCACATACTCTTGAGGGCTTAGCCATCTAGCCAGTCCCAAACTATGTTTGTTTTTAAATACACATAGATCATAAAAAATCTAGTAACTGCTGATATTGTCTAACTTCCCAGGTAGCCTCTCTTAGATTTGCCTAGGCCCCCTTGGTTCATGGTGATCAGACAGAAGCAGTACATAGGAAATGAAATGCATGGCTTCAGGAGCCCTAGCCTGGGCAGTTTACTTGAAAATGGGTTAGTTCCAAAGAGTGCTATTACTTTTCTTTAAAAAAACAAAACAAACAAACAAACAAAAACACTCATGATTCAATCATTTAACTCATTAGATACATGACAGAGGCTTTAGTTCCTAAAAAGATGACTGAGTTCAAATGTGAGTCAGGAAAGACATCCTGGAATAATGTGCAGCAAATTCCAGAAGATATTTTCACTGTGTGCCCTGCCTCTCGCACTCACTCAGTTTCATGCACTGAAAACTGTCAGCTATTTAGGGCCAACATAGAAGCTGCACAAGAGGTGTGCAGACTTCTCTGCCCAGGAGCTGAGGTCTGATTTGAGTTACTTGTCCATTCTGATGATGACCCACTTTCATATGCACATCAGTGCTCCAGAATCCCTATCTGTTCTAACTTTGAGGACTTTTGCAATGGCTAACAGTGCTCAAATCTGTGGGCCATTTTCTCCACATAATTTACATCCTATGCAAGAAAGCATTTGACATGCAAATGGCAGTCTGTTATACTGCCTCCTGTTTGGATCCCTGGAAATAAAACCTTTTCCATTGAGCTGTATCAAGCAGCTCTGCTAAAGTCCTAATATTTGATGCTGCCCACCATACTGTCACTCAACTTAAATCAAGTTAATGTTTGACAAAGCTTCTTTGTGTTCCACTCTATACCCTAACATTCTATACAGCCATCCAGCAGAATACAAACTTCAAATGCCTCACCTAAGTATTGAAGTGGACTCATTCCTTGCAAGAGTCTTGCAAGAAATATGGGGAAATGAAGTATTTGGGGTTACTCAGTTGAAAGCAATAAAAAGAAACTCATAAGCCCTAGGTAGTACAGTTTCTGCAGGAACGCAGACAGACAGGTTCAGGAAAAAACACCAGGAACCTCAGGATAGTGGAGAATTAGAACTATGGACCAGATCCTGCCATAGAATCAGATGGGTAGAGGTACCATGACTATCTTCTCCATAAAGGGAAGGCCATCACTACAGAGGCACCACCTCTACTATATCATTATTGTTAAGAGTGAGATGATCCCTCATCATCAATGTCAATGGCTGCCCTCTCCGCTTACCCTCCCTCCTTCATCCTCCCCCTCCTCCATCTCCTAGTCCTCTCTCAAGCTCTCTTTCTCTGTATTTGTACACACACAATGTATTGAATACAAATTTAAAACACTGAGAACTTGGGGCTGAGTTGTTGCTCTGGCTTCCACAGAAACTAGTAAAAGCACTTTCTGGTCCTTTAAGACTCTAAGTAGAAGGAAGTTTCTTTTTATAGGAACTTTTTTATAGGAGTCTATTCTCCAAACACAGAGGAGTGATTCTGTGACCAAATAGAAGATCAAGCAAACAAAGTGATAAATGTGCACTATGAAAAATGAGTTATAGACAGGAAGTGTTCTTCTGGGATGCCAGATCATTCAAATCGAGGTCTTGAATGACTGAACGTGACTCTATCCCTGCTTGCATCTGGGTATCTCTATTTTTGCCCCTTTAGTCTGTTTTTTTTTTTTTTTTTCCAACAGATGTTGGTAAACCAACCCAAAGAATGAGATTAACAAAGATGACAGATATTTTTATAGCAGAATTATGATTTCAATTTAAAAATATTTAGTGCAACACTTCAGTGAAACACATGTAACAATATGGAATACAAAAGTGATTGCAATGATATACTCCCATTCTATTCACTGCATAAATAATTTTTATACTAATATTAATTTCATGTCAGAACCACTTTATAATGTAGATCACTACATATTAGAGAAACTGAGAAGAAAAAAGAAAGGAAGGGAGGAAGGAAAGAAAGAAGAAAAAAGATACTTGCACAACTGGTAGGTCTCAGGGCCAGGATTTGAAGCAGGGCAGCTTGGTTTTAGAGCCTATAGTATGCAGACGGTGCCTTGTCATGTCTTATGTGTACAGGGACAGGTGGGTAAATGTGACTTAACAGCAGCACATAAGGAAAAACAAATAAACAAATAAACTGTGGAGCATAAGTCCTCTGGGTGATGTGGCTGGCAATAAAAGCTAATGTAATGTAGCCTCGGGCTGCAATAAAAGAAGTGTATAGAAGTGAGTTGATAATCTACAGCCTAGCTGCCTAGGCTTCAGTCTGCAGTCCTTTCCTATGAAGAGGTTTGGAGAGAAAAATGAATGGGCTGTGTAATCTGGACACGTGGAGAATGGAAGGAGTCATCCTGGTAGATAAATAACAAATAGTCATACTGTGGAGGGAGAATTATTTTTATTTTACATGGCACCAAAAATCAAAGAACATAATCTTCAAGGAGTCTGAGTTGGACTCAACCTAAGGAAGTATTTCTCACAGTTGCATATGTCAATGTGCCAATGGTATTCTTAAAGGAACAATGACTTGCACATCAGCAAGGGCACCACATTATCATTGGTGTGTGATAGCCAAGACAGGACCACCTACTGGCACAATCCTTTAGTCTAGATGGCCCCTAAGGTCCCTATCTAACATGCAGGAGTTGGATTCCATCATCCCTTCTAAAAGCCATCTTTGCTCAGTGAGGTGGAAGTGCCTTGTTCTTACTTCAGCCCAATGTGCTAATGTCTCCTTCCTTCTTCTGCATCACTGACTGCTGCAAACTCAAGTTTTATAGGAGACTGAGTACTTTCTGCAGTATAGATAATATCAACTCACTCAGAAAATTCCTTTGTGACTTTACCACAACTGTATGTTCAACTCACAGCCCTTAATGACAGAATAATTAATCTTAAACCAACTCCTTACCGAGGGTCTTGTGAGGTTTGTGGTAGGTAAATTAAAGCCACTGCCAAAGTTTGGATCTTGAGTGTACTCTCAATGCACATGTGCTAAAGACTTTCCCTAGTACGGGTGCTATTAGGAGATAAAGGAAACTTCAGGAAGTGGGGCCTGATGGGAGGTTTTAATATCACTAGGGCTGTACCCTTGAAGGGGACTGTCTGACCCAGATCTCTTTTGTTTCCTTCTTTTTGCCTCCTGATAATAAAGGAAGTGTTCACACACACACACACACACACACACACACACACCATCATGATTCACTCCCATCATCATGGGCTGTCTTGCCAAAGGACAAGCCAAAAGAACCAATCCATCAGGGATTAACATTGTGAGCCCATTTTTGCTTTATAAACAAATCACCCTTGGTACAGGGTGTTAGTGCTAGAAAGCTGAGTGTCACAAGCAACATTCTCATTTATCCTGAGGAGAAACATGGAAAGGATACATCCTGGGAAAATCACTACACAGCAGGAAAGAGCTAAAGGCCAAGACCAATTACAAAATATTATCAAAGAGCATACCAAATTGACTATAGACTCACACATAAGAGTCATATAAAGTCTCATAGTTTAACTGGCTGAGGCTGTGATATGCTGTATCTTTACACAAGCTTGAATTAAATGATGTTTTTAAAGTCAAAGATCACAAGTATATCTACTAAAATTATTTTTAAATTAAATACACACACACACATACACACACACACACACACACACACACACACACACGGGTTTGTCCAAATGAACCTGACTTTTGCTTGTAGATAATGAAAAGAGTTTGTGTTAAGAGCAAAGACAGCCCACTTCCTTGTCAGTAGGAGTACTACTATTCACTCAGAGGTAACTATGTCATTTTGGATTCTCCTACAGATGCTAGAACCTCATCTCTACATGAAGGCTTGCTGGAATAGTGCATGATTTCTCTAATGATTTCATACATCTGATTTCTGAGAGTTATATTTGATAAAACCAAGTCCTCAGCCCTCATTATAATAAATAATCCACTCACTCAGCCACAGTGGTCAGAGTGCAGCTTGGAGCATCACTTATCATCCCTTTTGTCAAATTTTAGGAGTGAGGTGGTAGAAGAAGATGAGAAATGAGCATGGTAGAAAATATGAGAGCCATATATCATCAGTTTGGTTAGACACTGGATGCCAGGACCATCCCAACCTTGTAGCCAAGCTTTGGTGTCTGGTGTCTGGATCTGGATCTCAGGTTTGTTTGTGACTTACAGTAGAACACTGGAAATGAATGTTTTCACTCTTTGTGAAATGCTGACAGTAATTTCCAGTGTGCCTATGAGTAGAAAGTCTGAGAGTATGTGGAATCCTTTTAGCATAGTGCCACACAGGCTTGGTGCTCAATAAACTCTGGACCTCAAAAGTTATGAAAAATCAGTTTCTAATATCTGTAGTGTTGTCAAGAAAGGTGAGAAACATGCCGGGACACAAAAGTGTAAATCCTTGGAGGAAGTTACACGAGGAAGCATTTAAGTTCCTCCTGCATTAGACAGAACATTTTAATGAACAAAGTTAATGAATCACCTGCTGCTTCCCAGGTTCCCTGAGAGGTGGTTAACAGGCTGCCATCCATTGACGCATTTCAGATGCTTGTGGGATCATTGACAAAAAGAAACCTTACTGAGAAGAGTTAAACAAGTAGCTCTCAGGAGCTCCTTTTATGGACTGTGCAGGGTACTAGGGTCACAGGATGACCTCATATTTTCTGCCATAACACTCTGCCCCTGATTGCTAGGGAGGCCCAGGCACATGACACACATCCCACATAGTAGGAAACTGCTGAGCACTGGGCCTCAGAGTAGGTTTGCAAACTCAGCCTCAAGTGTCTTGAGTTTCCCCAAAAGCTATCTATCTCCCTCTCTGGTAAAGAGTTTATAGTCCCTGCTCCTATAGAGGCTATGTAGAATGATAGAGGGATGGGGTCAGCGTATGGCACGTAGTAGGATCTCCAAGAGTTGGCTTTCTCTGCTATCCCTGTTACCAGGTGAGTACAGCCAATATTCTTGTTCATTGGCAGGAAAGCCCATGAGAGAACACTGGCCTGGGGCAGGAACAGGTGCCTCAACTAGGCTTCAGGTGGAAAACAGCAGGCAGCATGGAGGGCCCAGGAGCCTGCAAAGCCCAGGCTGGCTGCGTGATAGGGTGTAAAAACAGTTGGGAAAACAAAAGAGTGAGGCCATTTTTTTTTTTTTTTTTTTTTTTTAGCTAGAAGTCAAGTGACTGTTTTTGTCTGGGCCCATCACAGACAGAAATCACCAGGTGGGGCACAAACTTCTTCAGCTGTTGTCTCTTCAGGAGTTAAAATTGTCACTGTTCAAACCCCTTGAAATCCCAAACTACATTTACCTGAAAAACAAACAGGAACAGTCTTGAAATTGAGACAATTTATCAAGAGACTAATTATCTTTTAAGCTCGTCTGGAATAGTAATGAGCCGTTTTTACACGAAAGCAGACCCCTGATGGATATCTCCACATCCCATGCTCAGGCAGCTTTCCCGGGAAGACGTTACTTCAGGGTAACTTCCCACAGCAACCCATATGTGAAATGAACAGTGGGAACAAAACTCGCAAATGTACAAAGGAGGCAGGAGCTTCCTGGAAGCAGTAACCATCTCGAAAACCTCCACTGCCTCCCGAATATTCTAAATGGAAGAAGGATGGATCACTTAAACACACGAAATTATTCAAAAAAAAAAAAAAGGAAGGAAGGCACTAATGAACATTCCATCACTTACTGAGAGATGCCCCAATCCAGAGCAAAGATTTACATCTAGTCATGGAAAGGAAGAGCTGCTGGCTGTCATAGTTAGTCTATATTACTCAGCCCCAGTTCTGTGTGTGAGGGAAGGGCTGTGCGTGAGTGCATGTGTGGATGCCTGTGGAGGCCACAGACAATTTGAGATATGTTTCCCCTGCTGTCATCTACCTTGGTTTTTGAGATGGGGTCTCTCATTGAACCTGGAGCTCACTAATAAGCTAGCCTTGCTGACCAGTGAGCCCCAAAGATTTGCCTGTTTCTACCTCCCAGGCACTGAGACAAAAAGTGTATGCTACTGGCTTTTTTTAAATGTGTTCCAGGGATTGAACTCGGGTCCTTGTCTTTACTTAGCAAACACTTTGACTGGCTGCAGTGTCTCCTGAGCTCCCAGGTCTATTTTTTGCAGTTGGTAGCTTCAGTGGTTATTGGGGGGGGGGGGGGCACGTTACTAAGCATTGGCCTAAACTTGATTTTTACCTTCATAACAATCCCAGGACACAAATATTACTGTGGGGTCTGTTTTCACAGAAGAGGCATCTGAGCCTTAGCATAGATTTGGTTAGTCTTCACCAGATATCCATATACAAAGGAGCTTTAAATACAGAATACTTTAAGTGCTGACCAGAGGTGGGTGAGACCAGGATCAGATAACAAGCTCTCAATGAAGGATGTATGTGGAGATTAAAAAAACAATTCCTGAGTAATCAAAAGAAATACTATTTAATACTACATTTTAAAGTCAAAATTTTTGGAAAGAGCCTGGAGAGATGGTGCAGCGGTTCACAGCACTTGCTGCTCTTGTAGAGAACCTGGGTTCAGTTTCTAGAACCCGCACGGCAGCTCACAGCTATCTGCAACTATAATTCCACATAATCTCCTGCCTTCTTCTGTCCTCCATGGGTGCCAGGCACACATATGGTATACGTACATACATGCAGGGGAAAGATTAATATGCATAAAATACACGAATATAAATCTGTTTTAAAAGATGGTTGGAAAAATTCAGGATGAATAAATGACAAAGCCTTCAATAAGATCAGGTTTAACCCTGCACATACACGCCTAAGCTCATACATATTCTTAGTCTTCATCTTAGCCATGCTGCTGAGCAAAGCTACCACCATGTCTAAATAACTGGTCCAATCCTCAGTGAGGATAAAAACTGGCTTAACCATTCGACGACATGCCCATGGGCAAAATGTTCCCAAAGACCACAGTGAGTTCCCACAGTTGGATCATCAGTGCTGGTCATACCCACCTTATTCATATAGAGAAGGATAATCCAGAGTGGATAGCCAGGCCTCTATTCAAAATCTTGCTTCACTGCTTGGACCTAACGAGGAGCTGGAAACAGATCTCTATGTGGCTAATAGTAAGACTAGGGAGGTGCCTCCTACCACTCAGCTCACTCTGACAATTAGGTCACCATTACACTGAAGTTGTCACTGTGCCTAAAGCCGTTCCACACAAAAGAACCAAACACTGAGAGCTGAGTTTAATATGTAAAAATCACCCTAGTAGAATGGACCAGATAAGGAAGTAAAGGCTTTCCTTCATCTGTAGCAGCCCGAAGCATCTGCTAAGAAAGCAGTGCTCATTCACAAGTATTGTTTAAGGAGTCCACAGTTACAGAAGACACAGAGTAGGTCTCTTTTCACTGCTCACTGCTGCCAGTAGAGCCATTTACAGCAACTTCAAAGCTCAACCCCCCAAATGTGCTATCTGAGGACCTTCGGAGATTGAGGAAATAAGAGAGAGCACCACAGAGACCTGTATTTAGCCTGCCATGACAAATAGCCCCCCTTGTCTCTCTCATACTCCCTCTGTTTTCTTTCCCCTCTCCTTCTCCTCCCCTGCAGATTCTTTCTCATTTAACACCCTAAGATACCAGATTCGCTGCCTGAGCTGAAACCTTGAAATGACAGACTATGAGACCAACGCTTTCTCCCTGAAAGTATCCCAGATCTCTACAAATGTCCCTTAACCAAACAAAATGACAATGAAAATCTTGTCTACAGTTCTAAAGTGCATTCTTCACAAGCCCTTAGAAGATAAAAGTGACTTTTTTTTTTTTTTAAAGTTAAAGCAACTGTCTGGTAGTGAGTGAGCATCAGTTTACAAAACACTTTATCTTACTTTCCACTGAGTGACTTAATAGTCCCTCCCATAATCCATTTACATTGATTCCTGCTTCATCAAATGTCCACAAATTCCAACACAGCTCAGAGCTGCAAAGAACTTTACTGCTGAACCACCAGGGAGACAACTCTATTCAGTTTAAAAAAAAAAAAAAATACAGAAGTATCCACTTAAGACAGTACTTACTTTTAATAGAGCTTTCCTCTTAATTATAACATAGCATTTGTTCTTTCAATTCTTCTGAACTTTCATAATGACACCATCAAACAGTAACAAATATAAATTTGTGCAGCCTGAAATATGCAATTTAATCATAAACCATAATTTCCATATCACTGAGGAAAGAAAAAAAAACCCTCAATGATTAAATTCTAGTGATTGAGGACCAAACTTGAATTAAATTTTGCTTCATGCTAAAGTTAAGTTTTATACAGCAATATCAGAAATGATTTAAAGGTAAGAGTAAAACATTACTGCTATATTAAAACTCAGCACTCCAAAGTGTGCACTAAAAATTAAAGTGTAGCTCTTTTTTTTTTTAAACTGCAAATGCCTTTCTAATGTCTTTTAAACCTCTTGAAAGAAGAGGTAATGTTATTACAGAAGTCTCAGGCATACTTCCTTCCCTCTTTCCTCCCACCTCTGATTTATGCCCCTCCCTGAATCAAAACTCTCTTCCTATCACAAAATTTAAAAAAAAAAAAAACAAAAACAAAAACAAAAACAAAAACCCCAAACCACCATCTGTCACCTATCCATCCACCCACCTATCTCGCAGATAGCTGCCTCAGTGAGAGCTAACCTCATTTATCCTCTGCCCAACCCCCATTCAGGTTTGACTTAGACAATCTCAAATCACAAAATTTCCCAACTTTCTAACAAGTTGCAAAGTGAGAAGGAGAGACCGCCGGTGACAGCTCCTCCACCTCGGAAGATGCTCATGTACACACTCTACCGGATCAGGAGCCAGAGCCGCAGAGATGGGAATCTGGCCTCTCCACGGAGGTACAGACAAGGCTAGTAACAAAACTGCTTTTCATGTGCTCTCAAATGCAGAGGGGCCCAAACTAGGAAGTTGGAGAAGGTCACCATTGCCCTCTAGTGGCCAAAAGTGCAATCTTCCTCAAAGGAGTCCATTTTCATAGATGCACAAGGATCTCAAAGTCAGTGTAAAATTAAAGCAGAAAGATATTTAATTATCCTCCTCCACTGTTTTCGTTAGTCTTTCCTGTTTAGAAAGGAAACTGTAGATGTCCATCACAGCAACCCTAATGGACCAGTAAATTCATGCGGGGAAATCACAATGTTTCCAATTTTCTCCTGCTTTTCTTCCTCTTCTTTTTTCCCAACAAACCTGTGGATTTTTCTCCTTTTTCCATTAAAAAAATTAAATTCCAGTCTTAGATAGGATATATATATACATATATATATATATATATATGGATCATTTACTTTGAAATAGAAATATTGACTACTTCAAATTCTAAGGAAAGAATGAAAGTTCTTGACAAATTAACCAACTTCTGGTGGAATAACGACCAGTTTTGTAAAGGAGAAGCTCATTGCAAATATATTTTAATGAATTAAAATCACTGGCTAGTGAATATATAAAGTGAATGTACATTTCTAAGGAAGTACTTGGAAATTTATAGCAATTCTGCAGACTTGATTCTGAAACAAAAATGTTCATTGCCTTCTCTCAGCTCCATGAAGTGTATTTTGTTATTACTAGCCAATAAATAGGTAGGCCTATAATCAAAGTAAAAAATAAAAGTCAATGTTGAAAATAAGCTCAAATAAATTTAGCTTGCTTTTAGAACTTCCAACATAAAAGCATTGGGGAAGCGGATTAAAATCAGATTTGTAGACCTTGTTTAGCTGGTTCAGAAAAAAAAAAACAGGTTTACATATAACAGATCAAAGTTTATGTGAACCGTCTGCTTCCTAAGTTATTGGCATTCATAGGAAAGTCTTCAAGACACACAAAGCTCATGGGAGTGTGGTTTTTGTAAATCAAGCCATAAAGTCAATGTCATGGTGATTCCCACATGAGGGTCCCCAAATCTGGATCCTGACAAAGCAGCCATGTAATTCTATTCAAAGTGAAAGAAAAACCATGAATTACGAAGGGATGTGCATTAAAAGGGCATGAAATTGATCCATATTCCCCCAAATGATGACACATCTCTCCAACTCTGCACCCTCCTCCCACAAATAAATATTCTGAAGCCACCACACTAAATGGGAAATATGAGTTCTGTGCCATAAAAAAAATATAGAGCTGTAACTTTTAATTTTTTTCAAATTAACAAAAGATTGCATCTTAATTGAAAATAGAATTTAAGTTTCAAGTAATTTGCTGTGGTGCACTGATAAGCGTTCTGAACATAATGGAAGTTCTGGGGTGTTATCAAGATGGCCCAGTGCTTCCAGAAGAACTATTTCTAAAAAGCTTTCTTTCTTCTTGTTCTTCTTCTTCTTTTCTAGTGTGCAACAAACCCACTTTGAACAAATCTCTAAGTCTGGCTTCCCCAGATTAAGCCATTTCCATCCTTCCTAAGCATGCATTTACTTATTCATCCCCTATCCTCAGGGGTGGATGTAGTTCTCTCTCTCTCTCTCTCTCTCTCTCTCTCTCTCTCTCTCTCT
>CABHPP010134079.1:0-87644 GCA_902168425.1 Peromyscus attwateri
TGTGTGTGTGTGTGTGTGTGTGTAGAAGGCTGGGGCCTGATAAATTGCGCTGGCCTGTGTCCAGGAAGAAGTAACAAACAAATCTAAGGAAAGTAATCATGAGAAACAAAAACAGAGTATTTCATTAAAAGCTATATGTAGCTAGAGTTTTCCTGCCTGGCCCACAGTCAGGATAAATCTCTTTCACCTGCCAGTCCCACAGCCGCTCAGACCCAACCAAGGAAACACAGAGACTTCTATTGCTTATAAACTGTATGGCCATGGCAGGCTTCTTGCTAACTGTCCTTTTATCTTAAGTTATCCATTTCCATAAATCTATACCTTGCCACATGGCTCGTGGCTTACCGGCATCTTTACATGCTGCTTGTCCTGGCGGTTGCTGGCTGGCAGGCTGGCAGGCAGTCTCCTTCTGCCTTCCTGCTCTTTTAATTCTCTCTGTTAGTCCCGCCTACTTCCTGCCTAGCCACTGGCCAATCAGTGCTTTATTAGCAACACATTTGCCATACAGAATATCCCACAGCAGCTATATCAATTCTTCCATTATTTATTTTATTAAGAAATTTTCTGTTCATTTTATATACCAACCACACGTACCCCTCTCCTCCATCCTCCTTTCCCCTGTCTTCCCCCCTAACTGATCCCCATTCCCACCTCCTCCAAGGCAAGGACTCCCATGGGGAGTCAGCAGAGCCTGGTGTGGACCAATAGCTGTGGGGTCTCCATGGGACTGGACTAGGCCCTCTGCATAGGCGAGACAGTTGTTTAGCTTGAACTGCTTAAGAGGCCCCTGGCAGTGGGATCAGGATCCATCCCTGCTACATGAGTGGGCTTTTTGTACCCCAATACCTTTGGTGGGACACCTTACACAGCCTTGGTTCAGGAGGAGGGCTTGGACCTGCCTCATTCTTCCTTTCATTCTCGCCTTTTAAATATCTGAATTCTTTCAGGAAATGATTAATTTCTTTATTACTGTCCATGGCTTTCTACCCCCAAAAATCACATAGCAGGTTAAGCCTGGTAGTGTGTAGCTTGTGAATCAGTAAGAACAGGCTCCTCCTTATGAGAATAATAAATAAACCCCTACCACAGGACCCAACTCAAAAGAGACCTGCTGTTGCTCACCAAACCTCATGGGCTCTGAAGCTCTCCTGAATTGCCCTCTTCTTGAGAATGATTCAGGAACCAGCTATCCTGCCACCTTGACACTGATGTTCAGTAAACAGGGTAGGAGACTGTGAACCACACCACAGAACATTTTGTAGTCAGAACTAAAGGGGAAGCATATTCCTAGATTACAAAAGAGTTTTTTTTTAAATAAATGAGCGATTTTTCATCTGTAATTATTGTGTCCTTGCTTCATCAAGTCTACAGTAGACTATTAGATTTGGGAATGATTCATATGCAGAAACTTCATGATTAGAGAGCACAAAGAGGTCTTTGGAAGCAATGTGAAAATAGCCAAAGGTATAAGAGTAAAGACCAGCAGGCTTGAATTTATTATTTTTTTTGCACAAAAAATTGAAATCAATTAAGTCGCCACCACAATTAAGAGAGAAACAAATCAGACAGAAAGAGAAAATATGTACAATATGCAAAAGTATTACAAATGTCTGCTAAATGATAGAGAAAAACCAAATACACAAGAAAAGAAGCTGTAAAAAATCCACAACTCCTCTAGCTAAAAGGAAACAAATAGAAAATCACACATCCATTACATGAAGGAGTTTTGGCTAATATTTCTATCATTTATGATTATGTGAATTAAAAGGGAATAGAAGCAATCTTATACTATGAAAATATTAAAAAATAGCATGCTTGTTGCTGCCAAAGTGTATGACAGAGGCTCTGAAGCATACTATTGACAATTCTGGAAGCATTGACAGTGACAATCCAGGTTTCATTTAACATACATCAACCCATCCATCAGTCCCATCTTTGGGAATCAATTTTATTCTAACTTGTGTTTAAATGGTGATAAACTGGTCCCAGCAGTGTAAATGATGGCCATAAACAAAAAGAGAAAGGAATCCTACAGGAAATATTAAGTGTTCACCATCACTAGACTGTAACATGTTATCTTGATGCTGATAGAATGCAATATTGAACCATGCATGAAGGACCACTTGTGATGAATAGATCACCAAAATGACTCTAACTAGTAATAGCAAGTACATATTTATATCCCTACTCTTTCAAATGCTGCTGTGTCCATTCTGACAGAGTTAAGGAAATGAAAGCCACTATATTTCTTCCAGTTATACAAATTATTAATACAGAATTTAGGAAGCTTAGACTTTTGGAGATGTCCTCAGTCTGAAGTTCTCAACCACATGGTTCACTTTTCATGAGCATCTCCAGAAAGTGTGGCAACTCTCAAGAAACACCAGGTTCAGTGTAACTGGATTTATGTTGAGGTCTTTAATCCATTTTGGACTTGAGTTTTGTGAATGGCAACAGATATGGATCTACTTGCAATCTTCTTTATGTTAACATCCAGTTATGCCAGCATCATTTGTTGAAGATGATTTATTTTTTCTATTGTACAGCTTTGGCTTCATTGTAAAAAATCAGGTGTTCATAGGTGTGTGGATTAATTCAAGGTCTTCAATTTGATTCCATTGGTCCACATGTCAATTTTTATGCCAATACCAAGCTGTTTTTATTACTATAGCTCTATAGTAGAACTTGAGGTCAGGATTCTTGTGATTTCTCCAGAAGTTCCTTTATTGTACAGGACTATTTCAGCTATCCTTGGTTTTTTTGTTTTTCCATATGAGGTTGAGTATTGCTCTTTTGAGGTCTATGAAGAACTGTGTGGGGATTTTGATGAGGATTGCATTGAATCTGTACATTGCATTTGGTAAGATTGCCATTTTTATTGTGTTGGTTGTACCTATCCATGAACATGAGCGATCTTTCCATTTTATGATATCTTCTTCAATTTCTTTCTTCAAAGTCTTAAAGTTCTTGTCATACAGGTGTTTCACTTGCTTAGTTAGAGTTACCCCAAGGTATTTTATATTAATTGTGGCTACTGTAAAGGGTGATGTAGCTCTGATTTTTTTCTTGGCCCATTTATCATTTGAATATAGGAGAGTTATTGTTTTTTTTTTTGAGTTAATCTTGTATCCCCTCATATTACTGAAGGTATTTATCACCTGTAGGAGTTCCCTGGTAGAATTTTTGGGGTCACTTATGTATACTCCTCAACATAAATCCAGTTACAATGAACCCAATAGAAGAGAAAGTAGGAAGTAGCCTTGAATGCATTGGCACAGGAGACCACTTCCTAAATATAACACTAGTAGCACAGACACTGAGAGCAGCAATTAAACAATGGGACCTTCTGAAACTGAGAAGCTTCTGTAAGGCAAAAGACATGGTAAATAAGACAAAATGATAGCCTACAGAATGGGAAAAGATCTTCGTCAATCCTATATCTGACAGAGGGCTAGTCTCCAAAATATATAAAGAACTTAAGAATCTAGACATCAAAATACCAAACAATCAAATTAAAAAATGGGCTACAGAGCTAAACAGAGAATTCTCAACAGAAGAATCTCAAATGGCTGAAAGACATTTAAGGGATTGCTCAACATCCTTAGTCATTGGGGAAATGCAAATCAAAACAACTCTGAACTCTGAGATACTATCTTACACCTGTCAGAATGGCTAAGATAAAAAACACTGATGACAGCTTATGTTGGAGAGGATGTGGAGCAAGGGGATCTCTACTTCACTGTTGGTAGGAGTGCAAACTTGTACATCCACATTGGAAATCAATATAGCAGTTTCTCAGAAAGTTGGGAATCAACCTACCTCAAGACCCAATGATACTACTCTTGGGCATATACCCAAGGGATGCTCAATCATACCACAAGGACACTTGCTTAACTATGTTCATAGCAGCATTATTCATAATAACCAGAACCTGGAAAAAACCTATTATGTCCCTCAACCGAAGAATGGATAAAGAAAATGTGGTACATATATACAATGGTGTACTACTCAGCAGAGAAAAACAATGACATCATGGGATTTGCAGGCAAGTGGATAAAACTAGAATATATCCTGAGTGAGGTAACCCAGACTGAGAAAGACAAACATGGTATGTACTCACTCATAAGTGGATTCTAGATGTAAAGCAAAGGATAACCAGACTACAACCCACAGCTCCAGAGAAGCTAGCTAACAAGGAGGACACTAAGAGGGACACATGGATCATTCTGGGAAGGGGAAATAAATGAGATTTCCTGAGTAAACTGCGGCTGAGGGGGCGGAAATAGAAGGTTGGAGATGGGAGATGAGAACATAAGGGAATGGGATGGTCAAGCTAGAACAGGTACAGAGTGGGAGAGCAATGAAGGAGATATCTTGATAGAGGGAGACATCATGGAGATAGGGAGAAACCTGGTGCTAGGGAAGTTCTCAAGAATCCACAAGGAAGATCCCAGCTTAGACTACTAGCAATAGTGGAGAGGGTGCCTGAGATTGCCTACTCCAGTAATCAGATTGGTGAATACCCTAACTGTCATCATAGAGCCTTCATCCAGTAACTGATGGAAGCAGAGGCAGAGATCCACAGCCAAGTGCCAGGCCAAACTCTGGGAGTCCGGTCAAGAAAGGGAAGAGGGATTCTATGAGCAAGGGGCATCAAGATTGTGATGGGGAAATCTGCAGAGATAACTGAACCAAGCTAGTGAGAACTCATGAACTTTAGACCAACAGCTGTGGAGCCTGCATGCGACTGGACTAGGCCCTCTGCATAAGTGAGACAGTTGTGTAACTTGGTCTGTTTAAGGGGCCCTGGCAGTGGAATCAGGATCTATCCCTAGTGCATGAGCTGGCTTTTTCGAGCCCATTACATATGGTGGGACACCTTGCACAGCCTTGATGCAGGGGGAGGGGCTTGAAGCTGCCTCAACTGAATGTACCAGGTTTTGCTGACTCCCCATGGGAGGCCTTACCTTTTCAGAGGAGGGGGTGGCTGGGTTGGGGGGGGAAGGCTGAGGAGGAGCTGGAGGAGTGATGAGAGGGGAATCTGTGGTTGGTATATAAAATGAATAAAAATTTCTTAATTAAAAAAAGAAAGAACTTGACCTTATAAATAGGGAAAAAGAAAGAAAGAACAAACAAAAGAAAGAAAGAAAGAAAGGAAGAAAGAAAGACAAGAAAATACCCACCAACTATTTCAGTCTGTGGTAGCTAAAGGGTGTTTGTCAAAGTTACCAAGAAACTCCTGTGGGTCTTATCCTCCCACATATTTAGACATGACTACTTTTGAAAAAGTGAGAACCACGTTTCCTTCTGACTCCTAAATCTGTGCATTTGCATGCATCTCACTAGCAATGCCATTAGTCAGGGAGAGTATTCTATAAGTGAGGTCTCCTGCTTCCCCTCTAACTAACAGGATAAAACTCCAAAGGAGTTGGAGGGGGTGGGGGATGCTGAGCTAGTAATGTCTTAGTTGGTCTTGTGAATAGCTTTCACTGCCTCATCTTTTTATGAATGAAAGAGTGAGGACATCAACTAGGTGCCACCATAGCTGAAGATAGTTGTGCCCGTGTCGTGAGACCCCCAAGCAAGACCACCACAGAGCCAATATCCGATATAAGTATAAAGGGCTTTATTAATAACATGCAAGCCCGGGCTTGGTCGACATCGGTCCAACACACTGGCTAGCCAGGTGAAGGAGGGATGGCCCTGAGCTCTCAGAGTGAAGGGTTTTTAAAGGGAAAAACCACAAGCTAAGGGGAACAAGCCTTTGCATTCCAGGGTCATACTTCAATTAGCAGGAACATTTAGCCAAGAAAAGAACTACAGAAGACAAAATACATTTGGAGACTCTCCCAGTACTATCAGAGACTTTGATGGATTATGTCTTGTTTTTTTCAGCTATTTCTTGGTCAGCAGCCTACCCACCCTGGAGGGCAGGGGTCGCCTTGACCGGAGTCTTAGCTGGGTGTTTATGTCTCTGGAACTTGGTTCAGCTTTTATCTTATCTTAGTATTGCTAGAAATGAAAAAAAAATTTTTTTAAATGGAGTATGTCTTGCTCTCTCCAAGATCTTTCTAGGTACCTGAAGACAGGTAAATAGGTCACTGTTTTCCTCTTCATGTGTGTGTCCCTCCATCTATACAGTCAGCTATTGGACATGATGTTATAACCTAGATAGCAGCTATGAATTCTTTTAATTTTTAGCCCACGTAGCCTTTTTTTGATCATTTGTACTGATATCGACAAATTGTGATGTTTGTCATGTAAATAGGAGTTTACAGTTACCCCTAACAAATTCAAAGTATTTTGCTTCTATTTACCATGATGCTTGAATCCAAACACCAGTCACCCTTTCAGACACCATATGTTTACCATGTTTCCCCAGTTTTTCACTTCCCAAAATAGTTGTGCTCAATTTCCTTCGCTTACTGATAATACTACTTTCCTGGGCCCTAAATACTAGAATTTTAACTCCTGGTCTAGTATTTGAAGGAGGAAAAATGAAGACTTTTGTGTAGGTTCAATGCCCTAAATACCATGCCAGTGAATGTTTCTCTATGCTATTAACCTGTTTGAATCCTTTTCAAAGTCATGTTTCTAGTGCATTTTCTAACCTTATAAAACAGCAACTTTTTTTTAGCTCTTATAGACTTTTTATACTTCTTGTAACAGTTATTTTTACTTGTGTAAAAATTTAAAATATGTTTCAATAAAAATAAATGTATACTCCATAACTAGACATTGACAAGAAGCCCACCTGAAATGTAGGTTGAATCTGTCAAATTACCCACCAATCTGTTATGCTCAACACATGTGTTACCCATGAGACCCCATTCACGGAGACAAGTTATTGTGGATCATGGACTCTTTGAGTCACTGAACAGGATACACAGTTGTGATGATTACATTTATAAGAGTTCAGAGTCTGTTATAAATATGCATGCCTTATATGTCACGACATCAGACATATGCATGTAAATTTTGTGGATGATACATTGTACACCCTAATAGAGCTTTCCTGGGGATCAGAGAACAGAATAGCCACTAGATTAGACATAAACACCAGACAGTGGTGGCACACATGCCTTTAATCCTGTCACTCGGGAGGCAGAGATCTATCTGGATCTCTGTAAATTCAAGGTCACACTGGGAACAGAGCCAGGTGGGGTGGCACACACCTTTAATCCTAGCACTCAAGATCTCATGTCTTCGCTTGGGAAGAACACATACCTTTAATCCCAGGGAGTGATGGTAGGAAGCAGAAAGTTATATAAGGCATGAAGACCAGGAGGAGGCTTTTAAGCAGTTCAGCTGAGATCACTTCCGGGTGAGAACTCAGAGGCTTTCAGTCTAAGGAAACAGGATCAGCCGAGGAGTTAATGAACAAAGCGAGGTTGAATGTGACTTGTTCTGTTTCTCTGATCTTTCAGCTTTCACCCCAATATCTGGCCCTGGCTTTTTTTTTTTTAACTAGTAAGACCTTTTAAGATTTGTGTTACAAAATTTCCCTCACTGTTTTCCCAACCTACTGCATACAATAAAAATGATTTCTAAGTGACAATAATCTGAAAGTCATTTTCATTTCCTTACACTTGAAAGAACAAACGACAAACAATTCCTTGACTTGACAACCTGCCATGCATATCCTACAAGAAATGGATCCAGAGTTTGTACTAAATACAGTATCAAGAAAACCCAGTTTCCTGACCAGCAGGAGGGTGTATACTGAACTCTGAGGCTTAACCTTCGAGTTGAAATTAGGTAAGAAATGACCTCAACAGAAATGATTATAGACTAGTCAGGTAATTTGGAAGGCTGAAGTTAAAGACTGGAAATGTACATATTCAAAAGTACTTCAACTTCAAAATGTCTTCAAAAGAATGTTCAACTGGCCAGAAACACACATGATGTCTGCCAACTGTATAAAGTCTCCACAAATTCTGTTTTGGTTTGGCAACTGATACAGAAAAATAATGTGTCAGCTCCTTGTTTTACACTTGTAGGCAACTACATTGGCATGTTCTATATACAAGTCTGTTTTTCCACATGAATGGCATTCAAATACCAGAAATGACACATTATTGGCTATTCTAGAGAATAAGAACTCTTTATATTCATAAATATTCGAGAGTTGTTTGTTAGGAGGAAACAGACAACCTAACAGAAGACTGAATCTTGGCATGTTGACTTTCTCTGGTTGAACCCTGCCAATTTCATTCTAGCCAGCTGGTTCCCTCTAATCTTCCATTCCTTCTGTTTGAATGATTTCCCAGGTTGGAGTGTGTGTGTGTGTGTGTGTGTGTGTGTGTGTGTGTGTGTGTGTGTGTGTGTGTGTTTGTGTGCATGCCCACATGCCAAGTGTGTCCATCACCACTAGCGTCAAACAAAGAGCATGCTGGGTGAGAACAAAGCACACATGATACGTCTGAGATTTACTGTCCCAAGGATGAGACCTAAAATATTCAATAAGATAGTCACACATCTACAAGTTTAAAGTAGTGACAATATAGAAAATTATACATAAAATGGAAACCCAAATCCTTTTTTCAAACAGTTTTGTTAGTTGGAGTGCTAGAAGTGTGTCAAATGACCTTTCAGCTCCACTGCAGTTACATCATTCTTCTTGTCCTCAGGGACTGAGAGCAAGAGGGCAGAGGGATGAGGTATACATTTACATATGGCAGTGTATTAATTCGAATCAGTTAAGTTTGTAATTTCTTTCTCCTTTAATATCCCATAAGTCTTAAGAATAATCTTCCTCGTATTTCCTTTAAAATTTATTTTATGACATATTCAAATGAGCTTTGAGTATGATGACACTCCTACCTACCTCTAAGGGCTGCCGTGCCATATCATATAAGATTAGAAAGGTAAGACTCAGATAAAAAGTCATGGAAGCAAAATCAGAGCAGATGTGTGATGAAGTTGAGTATCCAAAGAAAACATGGAAACACAGGAAGACTGCAGAGGACTTCTGCATCTTGTACTTCGTAGCAGAGACACATCAAAAAGAGCACAGGCTGAGAAAACAGGAACAGTTTTTCTTTGAATAATGTTATACATTTAGCTTCTGTAATTACATGGGAAGTTGATTTATCATGGTGTTCTTGCATCATTGGGATGACAGAGGCAAAGCACATGTGTGGCCTCATCAGAGGAAGAATTGTATTTTGGAAGCTTAGTCTTTGCAATGTGTAAAAGAGAAGGAAAACATAAGTCTAATGTTATTACTTCTAAGAACTTCCAGAACAATTAATGCATGAAATTAAACATGGGGGGAAAAGTGGAGAAAGAGAAATTCAAGGACAGGAGCAAAGCTGTAAGGCTTACAGAATGGCAATAATCTGTAAATATGCCACATACTGGTTTTGCTTGACTAGGAGGCTGAATACTGTTGCTCTCAGTATTAAAAATACTTCTCAGGGGCCAAACAAGTTTAAGCCAAATTGTTAGTACAAACACAACAATACATCTTAAAATTAAATTAGATGACAAAATTAGATGAGAAAATTTGAAAATACCTAAGCAGGTAACCTTGATTAATCTAAAAATCTCATTTTTTATTTGAAAAATCAACTAAAATACAAATATAATTTAGAGACTTACAAATATACAAAGATAGCATGTGGTCTATATTTAGAGTTAAGTATCAAGGGGTTCAGGTTATTTTTCCTATTTGCTAATTAGCATGTTGATTTGAGTGCTCGTGAACATTTTAATCAGAGGGAGATAAATGAATGGTACAACTTCTTATCACTTAAAATACAACTATGTTTAAAAAGGTTTCAATTTTAATTTTGTGTGTGTGTGTGTAGGGGGCATATTTGCAAGTAAGTGCAGGTGAATATGGCGTCCAGAAGGGGCATTGGATTTATTGGTGCTGGAGCTGTAGTTCTGAGTCAACCAATATGGGTGCAGGAAAATGAACTTTAGTTTTCTCAGTATGTCTTCTTAACTGCTGAGCCACCTTCCCAGGTTCAAGAAAATAATGATTTTGAGGGCACGACAACTGATGTTTAAACCATATACTCCTGGAAACACCTTTTTACCCGAGCTTAATGAATATTCCGTGGCAAGCAATGTAAAATCCACCTTTGTAGATTTGTCAGAGCAAGTACTAATGGTTGGAGACTCTGTTAGCCAGACTTTATGTCACTGTAATGAAATACCAGATGTAAGCAACTAAAGGTAGGGGGATTTATTTTGTCTCACAGTATCAAGGACTAAACTGTGGTCTGTTGGTTTCATCACTTTAGGTCTGAAGTAAGCATATGGAGTATGAGTCTGTTTCCCTCCTGATGGCAAAGAAGCCAAGGGAGAGACTGTTTACAACAGCATGGGTGTTCTCCTTTCCCGTTTTATTCCATTTGCCTCCTATCCTCTGGGATAGTGCTGGCCATATTTAAATGTCTAAGGGAGGCTGTCCCTCCCTTAGCTAATCCCTTTGGAAATCCCTTCAAAGCAAAGACCTGAGATATTTAACAATCAATGTGCTTCCCAGGCCAGAGCTTAATGTCTCAGGCATCAATGAACAATAACAAATAACTTTTGTTTGTACACATAAATTGTTTTAGGTGTTTCTCCTTTATTTCATGGTTTTGTATCCTTGTAATCAGTCATCCTTCAATGCTCTTGATGATTCTGAGAGCAAATTAGTCATTAAAAATAATAATAATAATATTTGCCAGTGAGGCTTAGAATCAAGTGTCACCATCAAAAGAACCTAAAATATACAGTGAGTTCTACAATTGTTCCTAGAAGTATTTTTAAGAGATGGATGACAGTAATTGCCAAGTTAACTCCAGTCCTTTCAAGCTGATTTCGTTTAAGAACACCCAGCAAAGAGAATCTTGGAGCTTTTGCTGCAGATGGACAGTACCTGGTTCTATGAGCATGGGTTAGAATCCGAGCACCTGGTAATCATTTGCAGCTTTCTGCAGCATCGTGACAAACCCAGTTATGTCAACTTGCTTGCAAAAGCAATTCTTGGAATTGCCATAATTTTTTAGAGATGACTATTAAAAATAAAGCTATATATTTAATTATAGAGCCTTCTGTAATGAAATAAATTTCATCATAACAATAAGAAGTAGAAACAACAGTTACCAATTACTTCACAGCATCTTTTGATCCTATTAGGGTCATTCTCACTTATTCACTCAATTTCCATTTACATCGATATGGTGGAAACACGCATGGAGTGGCTCTCTCCAGGATTGTATTCAAGAAATTTGTAGATCAAGACTAATCTTGGTGGGGTATTTAAACCAAGGAAATAGAAAAGGAAAAAAAGGAAGAAAGAAAGAATGAATGAATGAAAGAAGAAAGAAAGAACTTTGAACTTTTTACTATTTTGAATTTATTTTACACTGAGCTGGTAAATATCATATTTTTTTTGTTTTTCTTTCTCCTGTGTTTCTGTTATTTTTAGAGCCCTTGTGGTATATCAAACCCCTTTTCAATGTCCTTGGCTAATTGTTGTGAGTTAAAGTATTCACTGAATGTGCATTTCTTCCTATCTTTTAATTCTCCATGTCTCATGCCTGACTGTGGTGTTTGTTGGGGAAGAAAGAATGAGAAGTGAGGGCAACAGCATAACACATCTTCAGAGATCATCCAGTGAGACACTTTGCTCATTCCAGAAGGCATTTTCCACCTCTCTTTCATTTACGATGCTCAGTGGTGGTTGGGAATGAAAGTTATGTCTTCACTGCTGGAAAACTGGTTGACAAAAATCACTTCAGGCTCCTGCTGCTTACAATACACACTTTGGCAAATGTGCTGGTTAAGTAAAGAATGATTTCCAACTCACCCCCTTTGGCAGGTACAGATGAAGACAAGGGTTGGCATATGTTGTCTCGCATCTGTGTTTTATTTATTTGCTGTTGGTGATGATACAAAGCTCCAAATGGATCCTTCTGCAGTTTCTTTAGCTTTTAATAGAAGAAATATGAATACATTACTTAATAAAAGGAAAAAGAATACACACACCATGACATGGTGGACAATGGATGTCTCCTCTACCCATTCTCAGAATTGCAAAATACACACAATTGTTCTTAATAGATAAGAAAAGAAACTGGCTGACTTTGGCAGAGGTTATTATTATCATTATTAATGGCTATATTGCTTTCAGAATCAGCAGCAGATTTAGAGAACTGGTTACAAGGGTGTAAAACCATGTAATAAAGGATAAACAACACCCCAAATGGTTTATGTGCATAGACAAATGTTATTATTGTTCAACAACATCTGAAGCATTAAGCTCTCAAAGTTACACCTACTGGTACTACTATGTTTGTTGACTTCCATCATGACTAGAAAATTCCATTGTGTTCCTTGCATTTTTTCCTGTTAGTTCCTGAATACAGATCAAGAAAGACACATTTTATTAATAGATATAACTAGTGCCAATTATGGTCATGAGAGAAGCTAGAATATGTGCTTATTTGGTCTTTTGAGCATCTTTAGTTAGAGTGACCCACAATATGAGAATACAGATGCAGGGAGGAAGAGACACTAAGTTGGTGGAAGAACTGTATTTCTCTTAAGAGCTATTGTGAGTTAAAGTCTTGATCCTTAGCATGACAATCTTGGGAAATTGAGGAAATTTTAAGAAACGGGGCCTCTTAGAAGTCCTTGCAGCAATTAGTTTTGTGCCCTTGCAAGCAGCAGCTTGGTACCAGCCCCATCTTTTTTTCCTTTGCTTTCTGGACATGGGGTAAAGGGTTATGCACCGTGGACACACTTCTGCATGCCTGCTGCTTCAGTGCCAAGTCTACAGCAATGGGGACAACTTATTGTGGCCTAAAACTGTGCACCGGAATTAACCCTTTCTATTTACCAGTTTATCTGATCTCA
This sequence comes from Peromyscus attwateri, assembly GCA_902168425.1. NCBI lineage: Eukaryota > Metazoa > Chordata > Mammalia > Rodentia > Cricetidae > Peromyscus > Peromyscus attwateri. Next base: position 12,859 of record CABHPP010134079.1, read on the forward strand.
GGTATTACTGTAGTAATGGAAAGGCAACTAAGACACAAACCTATATGGAAAAACTTGGAGGATTTTAATTTAATTTATTTTAGTTGTGCTTTTTTTATACCTGGTGTTTTGTGCCTTGCTGGACAGCATATGGTAGGAAATATTTCCAAGAGCCCTGGGGACACTGCACCTGTATTTCCTGCAACAATGTGATGTTTTTACTCTTGAAAAGAAAAAGCAATGCTCTAGCGTGCACAGAACATATGCTAATCAGCTCATTCTTCAGGCACAAATGAGGATAATGTGTTCATTGTTTAGACATTGGAATTGTTCATTACAAAATGACACAGTGTTTGCCAATTGTGTCTTCATTATAAATGTAAATATTAACTGGCGATATGTGAAAGAATACAAAAAGTCAACAGCAATTAATTGGCTTCTGCAGTAATTAACAACTGTAAGGCAAACACTTAGGAGCTGTTGTAATCGGCTGCGTTAGGAAGACACCTCCTGTACAGATCTAATTAGCAATGTAAATAGTTCAGAAATTATATGCCTCTTGCCTTTACACTCCCTGAAGTAATGTTCATTAATGGGGGGAAAATTGCTAGTAAAGTCATTTGCATTGTCTTGTGTTAAGGGCTCTACATCAAAGACTCTGGTGTTGCCTCATACTGGACCATTCTGAGCTGTGGCTTGTGGGCACACACAGTGTAATTAAGATGCCTTTGCAAACATTAGACACATGAATTGATGGGACCTTATAAGGTATTTCCTTCATGATTTATGCTCTGAATAAGAACACTACAATAGGGATGTGGCTAAAGTAGCAAGACTGAAACTAAGAAATATCTACTCTTTCATGGGACAGTGAAGCATTGTAAATGTAATATTGAAAGATTATTCACAAAGTTTTATGTCAGTTATGTGATTTCTTTTTTTTAAGCAATGAAGATCATCAATATATAATGGGTCAAATTAATGAAGTGATGTGGTCAAATTATGGTTAAGGATTGTGGTAATGGCAATCTGGCTTTTTAAAAAAATAGTTTTGCGTTATATGGAGAATTCATATATTATAAATCCATGATGAAAATCTAAAACAGAACTCAAGTGTGCTATTGGCTGAGATGCCTCAGTCAAATCTTAGACCTCTAGTTAGCAAAACTCTGATTTACATCATTCAAATAATTTTAACTGAGTGACTTCCAATAGTCTTCTGGTGGATCAGGACTTTTAGTTCAAAGGCAGCAAGGAATAAAATGACTACCTGGGATTTTGGAACTACAGATTTCTTTTAATCCAGTTAGGAACTCAAATCTATAATACGTTTTGAAGATAATCAAATATATGATATCCCTCAGTCAATATTCAATGATATTAAAAGCCAAGATAAAGCATTAAAACAACAAAGCTTATTTAAATATAGCTGAGGTTAATGGACAAAATTGCACCTGGTTTTAAAATTTTAGATGTGAACAAACTTAGGATCTCTTAAGAAGATGAGATATGATCAAATACGTTATATGAATGAATGAAAATGTCATCATAACATCCTTTGTACTATTGGTAGATGCTAATAATATATGTGCATGCCCTTTAAAAGCCACAATGTTTGAACAAGTTTGCAAAGAGTTGAGGTAGGTAATTAGGAATATAGTATACAGGACAAATTAGGAAACAGCTGCACTAATTTTTTTGCTACCAGATTCTAACCTGCAATTTAGTTTAGTGTCATGCTTTAATAAGGAGAGAAAATAGCTAGAATATATTAGAGAAAGTCAAGATCAATGGTACAGTAGAAGCCATGACTTCTGGACAGTCAGTGACAGCATTTGAGATACACTGTGTGAGAAGAGAGCTTCTCTAATATCTTTAGAACTCCATCCTAGAGTAGTGGAGAATGGTGCTTCATGGCCACAAATGTGAAACTAGCACTGAAGCAGAAATGTCTTGTGATGATTTTATCTTAATATATGTAGAAAAGCTTGAAAAATTAGAGTTGTTAGACAGTCAGAATCAATGTCTTTGAGATTGTATTCTTCATCTGCAACTACTCATTATGAAAGCCTGAATGCTACAGCACAATTTCTCATGTATTATGGTAGTCTTTAAATATGATAAATCAAATCTATAAAACAATGCCCATTGCCATCTGTTGGTATTAGATCAGGATTGATAGAGGGGACTTAGAAATAAAAGAGAAGACAGGCATCTCCAGAAGCAGTATTGTTTTTTTAATAAGAATAACCAAGAGGCCTCAGTCTCTCTGAGGAAGAAGATGCAGTGTGCTGTAATATCAGAGGCTGGAAGGAGGGAAGGGTATATTAGGGTGGGGATTCAGTGGGTAGCTTTCTCTTTCTTTCTTCTTCTTTTTTTTTAAAGCTTTTTATTGATTCTTTGTGGATTTAACATCATGCATCCTTATCCCACTCATCTCCCCACCCCCTCACCTCTGCCCTCTGCTCTTGTGACCTCCCCTTCAAAACAAAACAAAATTTAAAAGTATAGCCCAAAACAAAACAAAAAATCTCAGCATGGAAACTATAGTGTGGACCAGTGATTCACACAGTATACCCCTTAGTCCATACATCTTTACTTTTAAGTGTTCTTTGCAATGGATCATTGGTCTGCCTTGAGGCCTCTGGCTTCTGCTACCCTTCCTATACGGTGTAGCTGGAGATTTCTCCAGTCCTGCTGGGGCCTGCAGCCACTCAGACCCTAGTAAACACACAGAGACTTATGTTACTTATAAACTGTATGGCCATGGCAGGCTTCTTGCTATCTAGTTCTTATATCTTAAATTAACCCATTTCTATCAATCTATAAGTTGTCATGTGGCTTGTGGCTTACCGGTATTTTACATCTTACTTCTCATAATGGCAGCATCTGGCAGCGTCTCCTGACTCAGCCTTCCCGTTCCCTCATTTCTCCTCTCTCTTTGTCCCACCTATATATCCTGCCTGGCTTCTGGCCAATCAGCACTTTATTTATTAACCAGTCAGAGCAACACATTCACAGCACACAGATATCCACAGCACTTCCCCTTTTCTTTTTTTTTTTTCCAAAGAGGAAGGTTTTAACTTTAACATAGTAAAATTACATATAACAAAACAATTATCAAACAAGAATTAGAGTTATAGGATAGATAATGGAATATTTTCTCTGAATTTGTCAAATGCAAATGGACTAGACATTGTCAATGTATTTATTGCTTGTATATATTGTATGTAGCTATTGTACTTATTGTATATAGTTTTTCTTATATTAGTTATAACTTTTTTCCTTTTTTCTTTTTATTAGAATAGAAAGGGGAAATATGGTGATATTTTATTGGTGCTGAAATGTGAATTTACTTGTATGTTAATAAATATAGTTGCCTGGAGATCAGAGGTAAAAGCAAGCCATTAAGCAGAAGTCTGGCAGGTGGTAGCACATGCCCTTAATCCGATCACCACAGGCAGGGAGGTGTAGGAAAGGGGGAGGCCTCTACTCCCTTGCCCACTCCCCCATATGGTAGACGAGGGGTGGGGTCAGATCTCCCACATACTTCTTGGGGGCAGATCACCCGCGCTTCTGTCAACAAAGTCAGCTCTATTGTGTTGCCCAAGAGAGGTGGAGGAACCGAATCACCCATCCAAGTAATGTAGCCAAAGAAGGGCAGGGTTAGCTCTCCTACTCTTATGACCTTGGGGCAAGCTTTCACCACCAACTGTAGGTGGTGAGGGGAGAGGGGTAAAGGGTGAGAGGTGTATCTCTTTCTTGCCCATGCCACTGCATGACAGACAGCGGGGCTAGCTCTCCCACTCTCACATCTTCAGGGCCAGCTCACCTGGATCCATGCCAGGAGGGACAACTCTACTGTGCTGCCCTAGTGAGGTACAGGGCTTGTTCTCCTGAGTGCTGTAGTAGGTGAGGGCAGAGCCAGTTCTCCCTAGTGCTGCAGGCAGTGATGAGTGGGGCCAGCTCTGTGCAGCCTTATCCTCACTGACTTAGGTGGCAACAGGAGCCATGGACCTCACCACAGACTGTAGCCACAGCAGGGCCGTAGACCCAGACATAGGCCTCTATAGCAGCCCAGGCCCATGCAACACCAAGGACCTAGGTGGCAGTACAGGCCACTCAGATCTGTATGGCCTAGCAGAGACTCAGCCATTGGGCACTAGGATGGCTCTAGGTGGCAGCCCAAATCCCTGATGTCTGAGTGGCTCTTGGTGGCAATACGGGCCATGAATGTCCATACGGACCCCAGCTGCAGTTGGACCATGGATGCAGACATGGCCTTGGCAATGCAGGTCACTCAGACTATCATGCACCCAGCACCAGGATGACCCTTGAACACCCACCAGGCCCAAGGTGGCAGTTCAAACCCAAGGCATTTACATGGCCATTGATGGCAACAGGAGCCTCTGACATCAGTGAAGACCCTGACTGCTATGGGGCCATGGACCCAGACAATGGATAACTAGCTGTCTTTAGTTCTTCCTCTGTAGTTTTTAGATAGAAATTGTCTATGCTAGCAGACATGTGGTGTTTCTGCGTAATCATTTGCAAGACTAAGATACTTTTATCTTTTAGTTGCTATACATAGAGAAGTAAAACGAATTGAAGATAATTTGTTTATTCAGAAGTCAAAAATCTATGAGCAAATAGATAATTTGAGTACTTACTTTAATAACTACAAATTAAAACATATGAGTAGGAGTTGCATTAATATTCCACAAATAAAATATTTGTAGAAACATTCCTACCAAATGTAAATTTCATGAAAGGACAACTATATGATACTTAAAAGCATTGCACATGATCAGCTGCAATAAAAAACAGATGTCACTAGAACAGGATTCATGGTTATGCAGCATCGTGTGCTTTATGAGAATTTTTATTATTTGCTTCTCTATCATGAGTACACAAATCTTTGTGCTGAACGATTAAGAAACCATCAAAAGATTTTATGATAAATGATGACAGCACTAACATTTAGCTTTATATTACACTGTCAATGTATGATACATGAAGCAAACATGCATTTGTTTATGATTAAGCCTGAAATGCAATGTTTGCTGTGATTAAATTGCCAATGGATATGATCTTTTGGACTTAGCTGTGGGGCATATTAAATTATGATATTAATGGATTATTCTATGTTGAGGGTATAGTAGAAGTAAATGGGCATCTCTCATTAAGTGCAGCTTTCCTTTTTTCTGTTAACAATTTATCAAGCAATTACAGTATACATGGCATTTGTAAAGTATGGAGTATACGCTGGACATAGGAAAGATAGAGACTTTAAATTCTCAAGGCTTGAAGCCTAACTGAGAGGTGAATAGGAGCAAAAATATGCTCTGAAGAATAAGCAAAGGCTCATTTTATTTCTATGCAAATGTTATAAAAAATGAAAGCAGAGAAATTCAGATAGTGAATGATGAAGGTGAAGAACAATGAGATAGGTTGTCTTGGAAGAGTTATTTCTTTTTAGAATATCTGAAAAGTGATATTACAGAAAGAAAGATGTGGAAAGAATCTAGAAGACTAACTCACTCATTTCATGGGAACATATCATATTGATAATAAACTTCTGTTGAAACAGTCAGGGAGAAAAAGAAATCTGTGACCAAAATATGAAGAGAGACTCAGTGGTAAGGAAGGACTTTTGTGATACTAACAGAAATAGACCATGTATAATCTTTTCCAAATTAAAGAACTAGTATTTTATTTTTGAGACAAACTGATAGTGAGTCAAACTAGATCAGAGGTGCTTAAATGGCCAGAAACCTGTTTTGGCAATGAACTTTTGTTGACACATAGATATACATGTAGTTTTGCATCTGCTACATGAGCAGAACTGAGTACTTTTGAAAAATGCCAGTTCTCACTACAACAGAAAATATTCACTATATGAATATTTGTATATATAAATAAATAAGTAAAGTATGTGCCCATCTACAGGCTCAGGATTAATGACTTTTGTGCATGGGTTCAGTGGTCTCTGTGAAGGATCAGAGGTAGAAATAAAATGATATGAGAAAACAATTATACTTTTGCTGAAATAGGATTGTGTTTTAGAAGAGGCTGGTCATGGGATAGACAATTGGGCATCATGTGATCATATATGTGATGGTTTCTTTCTTGACTGTCTCTATGTTGTTTCATTGATTTGTATACCTTTTTCTTCTATTACCAAACTGTCTTGGCTACTATAGCTTTATTTTTCTAAGTTTTACTTTTTATTAGTTCTTTGAGAATTTTGTGCAATAATTTTTAAACATATTCACCCCATCCATAGCTACTTCCAGTCTACTCCTCCTTGCCTATCCACCTAGCATTGTGTCTTCCATTTTCTCTCATCAAGTCTAATTAGTGCCGTTCATATATTTACGAATGTGTGGCCTTCCATTGGAGCTTGGTCTACTTATCAGTATCAACACTCTTCAAGAAAATTGACTGTCCTTTCCCCAGTAGCTATCAATTGACAATAGCTCTTAGCTTTAGTTCTGTTTTTGTTTTTTGAGGTGGAGTCCTATGTAGCCTTGAACCCCATGATACAATTGGCCGTCAATTAGACTGTGTCTGGAATCGAACTAAAACACAAGATGCTGGGCACTTCTGTAAATTATATTCTTGATTAGATTATTTGAAGCAGGAAAACCTACCTGAGATGTGATTGGTACCTTCTGGTGGCAGCACAGATAAAAGGACAAGAAAGGAAGAAACTGCCTTTTGCCTGCTTGTCCCCACTCTTGCTGAGAAGGCCATCTATCCTCTTGCTGTGATATTCCTTCATGAATATTAGAACTAACATCTTCAGTGTTACAATGTAGACTGAAATCCAGTCGTTCCTCAAGAATCCTCTAGCCCTTTAGCGCCAGTCTGGGATTGCTGAGACACTCAGTCTAATGAACTGAACAGCTACTAGATTCTCACATTCTCCAGTGCAGGGAAGCCATTGTTAAGACTACTTGAACAACAGATATATTACCAGTCTACCAGGAGGCATCAGCCCTTAGTGGTTTCTGCTTCTGTTTCTGTCTCCAGGTTCTTGTTTGAGTTCCCACTCTGACTTCTCTCAATGATGCACATGATATTGAAATGTAAGCCAAACAAACCTAAGTTGCTTTTGGTCAGAATATTTCATCTTATAAAAGAGGAGCAAACTCAAAGAGCTGAGATTATAGGCATGGACAATTAGCATAAACTGATCATTGTAGCTTTATAACAAGTTTTGAACTGTTCTTTTCCAAGATTCTTCTTTGCTGTTGCTGTTATCTGTGGGTCTCTTGGAATTTTACATGACTTTCTGAGTAGTTTTTTTTTCTACTGTAAAAATAAGCTTTAGGATTTTGAAAGAGATTGTATTGAATATGAAAATCACTTGTATATATAATTTCTTAAAAAAATAGACCTACTTTAATTTTGAGAAAAACATTAAAACAAAAACAAAACACCAATTAAGGGATCAAGGGGCATTCTACAAAACATCTTATTAATACAATTTGTAACCGTAAGTCTTCAAATCAAACAAAATCTGAGAAATAGGACTGCCATGAGTAACCTAAGGCCAGTTTGGGTGTCACTCAGTTGTCAGAGAGCTAACTTAGCAGACATGAAGCTTGGATTTAGCCCCAGTAGTGCTTAAAAATAGATATGGTGGCACATGCCTGTAATTCTAGCACTTGGGAGTGGAAGGTGGAAACACAGAGATTAGAAGCAGCTCAAGATCATCCTTGGGTACTTATAGAGTTTTGTGTAAACAAAAATGTAACCTAAGGAGATATTAAAACTAATTGTAGTTTGGTATCTTGTATAGGGTATTGAAACATCAATTTAAAAGGGATAAAATTCAAGAAAATCAGAACAAAATATAGACATTAGTAAACCATAATTTCTTAATATTGGTTTATTGATCGGAACATATACTATACTAGTATAATATATACACTATATGTGAGCCACAGTATAATAGTAGTACATGTTAATTAGATAGACAAATAGAAAAGAAGATGAATAATAGAAAATGTTCACAAAACTATAGGAAATAATATAACTGTCAGAGATCTTGGTGGATTTCCCAGCCCTGGAATGTGATTTGGCAGTATCTTGAAAGCTGAGGCACTCATACTTGACTGCACATGCTACTGTCCAACAGGAATGCAGAACACTTGCTCACCAGAAAGTTTATCCTCAAATATTCAGAATGGCATGGTCTACAATAACCCCAATAGAAACTGGTAATAAAAGGGAGTAGTTGGGTATATCCCCAAAGTAAAACAGAAAAAGAATAATCAACACTCTTCCTTAAATTATTAGCTGTGTTAGTGAGTAAGGCACCAGCTCTTATTAACCATCATCTGCAGCAGCCTGAGTTCCATGAATCTTTTAGGGATGACAACTCAGGTAAAATTGGAACTTTGTATTTGCCTCAGAAAAAGATTTCAGGGGAGCCAGGAGGAAATAGAGTTAGAGTTTATGAAAAGACATTTAGATGGTTTATAATTAGTTTAATAATCTATTTGATTGTTTAAGAATTCAATAGACATGCTCGATGTGTTTTGATCAACTCCATCCCCCATATCCTCCCTTCCAATCCCTCCCCTATCCCACCATGTTTCCATTTTTTTAACATAGATTTTCAGCAAGAGGGTTAAGAGGAAGAGGTACTTAGAAAGAAACCAGGACACACATGGGAGCATAAGCTTGGTTTCTCAGAGAAGAATTGCATCTCCTTGTCTTTACAATAGCCATGTATATAATTTGGCTGAGCTTTGAAGATATTATTCTAAAAGGATTGCTAAGGAACCTAAATGAGATCACAGAGTGATTCTTAAATATACCCGAGAGGATCACAATTGATAAGGTAAGACTCTAGAACCCAGGGAGGGACACAGCAAGTTGGGGTATCTTCACTGTAAACAAAGTTAACAGTCTTACAAGATTTCAAGAACTATTCAGACACATTCAGAGCTTAAGTCCTGTTCATTTTTAAAGTTCTTAAAATTTATTTTACATTTCTGGATGTTTTGCTTACATACATGTCTGTGTACCACATGCCTGCCTGGTGCTGGCAGAAGATAGAAGAGTATGTCAGATCCCTAGGAACTGAAGTTACAGTCAGTTGTGAACTGCCATATGGGTATAGTGAATTGAACCCAGGTCCTCTGGAAAGGAAGCAAGTGCTCTTAACCACTGTGCAATCTTTTTTAGCCTCTCTTGTTTACTTTTAACTTTAACATTTTTTCACTTGAAAATATTCTTATATAAAAGTCACATTTCCTCCATGCTGGCACCCTTCACAGTAAATGCTAACTGTGCTGGAATTCCTGCTTCTTGGCTGACAAAAAATCTTCAACAAGATCCAAGTCACGGGCTTACCACCATGCCTTCCTTTGTTAACACAGTTTTAGGATGCCTTCTAGGAAAAAGAAAAAGAACCCTCCCCATAAAACAACAACAAAAAATAAAAACAAACAAACAAACAAAAAACCAAACAAAGTCTGGAAGATACTGAATTGTTAGTTGAGGACTTCTAACTATTTAGGAATTATCATACCAACTTTTCAATTTTATGTAAAATTTATATTTCAAATGAGCTGATTGTTAGAATAGAAATCATATATTTTCTTTCTTTTCCTATGCTTTTTCAATATTGGATAATTCAAACTACTTAAATAACTAAATAAATCAGTAAGGGAATTAGTAGCTTAATTGCTTTTGCATCAGAAATTTTATGTTGAAAAGATATAAATACATTGTTTCTTAGTGAAATTGGGTATTTTATAATATTACTACATTGGGGTTAAGGATGAAAGAGGTCAGAGTTTCATTGGAGCAGTAATCATTCTTTGTCTACTAAAAGCCTAAAAGGTATGATAAAAACAAGGCAAGATCATTCAGTTTTGGATATGCAGGGCAAGAACACTAGTTAGGACTAAAGAACAAGCTAACTAGAGCTGACCTGTGACCTGCAGGTCTGATATGTAGTCATAGTTCAAAAAGGGAGATGTTTAGGTTGAAGAGAGTATTGCTCAAATCAATTAATGAATTATTTTGAGATGGGTGTTGGCTTCCCATTATAGAGGTAGAATTCACGAACATTCAAAAGAGCTGGAAAAAGGTCATACCTAGGGAAACAGTGACATTCACAAAAGGAGACACTCGAAAAAACAACACCCTGTCTTCATCACTTGCCACTGAATTTCTGATGAAACAGAAGGAAGACCCTGATTGCTGGCCAGTCCAAGCCCCTTTGTAGACTACACTAGAGCTATTACCATACCTGATTACAAAGTATACTGCAAAATCATAATAACAAGAACAGATACGTAGATGAATGGAATGGAATACAAAACTCAGATATGAACTCATACGATTGCAATCCCCAGATTTATTTACTTATTTTCTTACAAAGATGCTAGCTATAATACACAATGACAGAAAGATGGCTCCTTCAACAGATGGTGTGAGAAAAATGAGTATCTAGAATGAAAATTTATCCCTGTATCTCAGCCTACACAATAATCAACCACAAATGTATCAAATCCCTTAAAGACCTTAAGACCCAAAACTCTTAAATTATTAGAGGAAATTTAATTACTAGCTGAGGGAAATATTCCAGATGGTAGCATAAGCAATGACTTTCTCAGTGGGATTTTAGTTGCTCAGGTAAAGATGTCACCAATTGACGAATGGGAACTCATAATTAAAATGCTTTTGTACTGCCAAGGAAACAGTTGAGTGAAGAGACAACTTACAAAATGGGAGGAGATCATTGCCAGCTATATAGCTGGTAGAAGATTAGCATCTAGAGTACATAAAGAACTCTAAAAACTAAACAAGAAGTAAAAAAGTCAACAAATGCACTAATTATATACATAATAAAAGTTCTTTTAAAAAAAGGAAAAATGCACTGATAAAAAGGATTTAGTTAGTCAAAACAGTTGCTGCCAAGGCTAACGGATTAAACTAAGTTCAATCCTCAGGATCCACATGGTAGAAGAACAGAACAGAACTGACTTCCATAAAAATTTCCTATGAACTCTGTATGTATACTGTAGCCTCTATGTGACCTCACAAAAAAAAAATAAAAAAAATAAAAAAAAACAAATAAATAAATGCAACACCCTCAGTAGATACCAGTGAAATCAAAACTCCTTTGAGATTCCATCTTAGCTCAGTCAGAATGATACTCATCAAGAAAATAAATAATAACAAAATGTTGTTGTTTGTTTTTACTCTTTTCTTGGGGGGCCCACCGCTCAGCTACCAAATAAATTACACAGAGGCTTATTCTTAATTATCAATGCCAGCTTTACTTAATCCCGTCTGCATTTTACCTTAATCCCCATCTCTAACTTCTATAAATCTTAATCTTACACTGTGTCTTGCTGTGTAGCTGGGTGGCTGGATCCTAGAGCCTCCTCCTTCTCTGGCTACTAGATCTTAGATCTCTCCTCCCAGTTTTCTCCTTCTATATATACTCTCTGCCTGCCAGCCCTGCCTATCCTTTCTCCTGCCTAGCTATTGGCCAGTTCTTTATTAAACCATCAGGTGTTTTACACAGGCACAATAACACAGCTTCACAGAGTTAAACAAATGCAACATAAACAAAAGTAACACACCTTGTAATATTCTACTGCAACAGATGTTATCAAGGATGTGGACAAAAGAGAACCCTTACACATTGCTTGTGGAAAGGTAAGCTAGTCTAGTCACTATGAAAATAAGTTAGTTTTCTTTTTAAAATACTAACAATAGATCTTCTGAATGGCTCAAATATACTACTCCTGGGCCATTGCCCCAAAGGACTCCAAGTCAACATATCATGGGATGAATATTGATCACAGCACTACAAAGAGTAGCTAAATGATAGAATAGATGTAGGTATCCAACACAGGAATGGAGAAACAAATTAGGTGTACATACACAGTGGAACATTTTCATTCTGCCCTTTATGTTTTTTTGCAGGAAATGTATGCAACTGTAGGTAATCATATGAATCAAATTGGAGAATGACAAATAGCTGTTTTCTCTCATACAGATACAAAAATGCAATCGTATGTATATGACATAAATGTGGAAGTAAGACAGTCTTGAGAGACAAAGGGCAGCAACAAGAAAGTAGGTTCTGGAAAAGGGAGGATGGAGAAGCATAAGAAGAAGAATATGGTAAAAAATATATCATATACATTTATGGAGGTTTGACTAAACAGCTGTTAATAAAAAGGCATCATGCTTTGAAAATGTTAGTGAATATAATAACATATACCCATGAAACAGTCTGTTTATGCAAATATAATCAAATTGCAATGCATATTTACTACATTATGGTAAAATTAGTTTTTAGTGGAACTAAGAACCCTCAAGATCTTAGTGTCAGTTGAATTTGTAGCCATCATTTTGTATTTTAATTAGATTCTATTAAGAACAAAATGTTTTTGCCATTTGTCTCCATAAAATCTACATTTCAGAATTTACATTAAATTAACATTCAAATAAAGGAAGGGATAATCTTTTGCTGTCCATCTGAATGTCTGATAATAAGGAAATTGTTGATAAAATTACAGTATGTTCATTCATCAAGTCATATGTAGGCTGTAAGATAATTAGACAGGGAAATGGGAGGACCACATGATAAAAACAAGAGGCAAAGCACAATGTTGTACCCTTTCCATGCTAGGCATTAAATGTGCAGATGGGAAGTTTGTATGAAAGTCGAGAATGAAAGTGACGATAACTGTGTTCATGTAATGTTGTTGGTTGTAGTTGTATTGCTTGTGTTCACTCATGCTTAGGAGGTAAATTAGGAAAGACATTTTACTGTGTCGTATATTACACATTGCAGATGCAATCAACAGCAAAAAGAAAATAGTAAAGCTTGTGAGAGAGTTTGGACTACTAGACCAGATCTTTGGAAATGGCAGTTCATGAAATAACAAAGCCTTTTTGTTTGTTTGTTTGAGATATAAAAAGACAAAATAGAGAAAAATACCCAGTGAAAATCTGCAAACATCTTTCTGTTGTTTTATCATCACAGGCAAAGAAGAAGAGAAGGATATTAGAAGGAATATCTCCAAGAACTTAGCAAAAACCACCACCACCAGCACCACCAGCATCAGCACCACCACCAGCACCAGCACCACCACCAGCACCAGCAACAACAACACCATCACCAGCACCACCACCAGCACCACCAGCAGCAACAACACCACCAAAAATAAAATAAACCAACCAACCAAACGCAGTGAAAAGTACAAGATTGGCAAATCAATGCCAGTTTCTGGAGAGCAGACACTTTGCCTGAAACTGCAGGATTTTCACCTGAGGGTGGCTGCAGTAGAAGCTCCCTGGAGACTCATATGCCTGCTGTTACAGAGTGAGGTGCAAGACCTGTTGAACTGAGAAAGGTAAACTTCAGTATAAGCTAATCTGTTGTCTTGGAAAAAAGAGTCTACTTGTAGGGGGATTTGGAGTCTAGATAGTACTAACTGCAGGATGCTTGTAGCCTGGCTACTTCATTTAATAAGGGTACTTATTTCATATGTATTTTGCTCAGAATGAAAGTTTACAATAGCAATACAAAAATTTCCAAACAAAAGATACTTGCATGACCTACAGCATTTTTTTTTTTTAATTTTCATTGCACATGTACCACCTGAATCAATTTTGGTGTATGCATAGCTGTGGTTTTCACTGCCCACTGTCAGGGAAACTGCACATTGTGAAATGAACACCCTTATTAAATGAAGTTGCCAGCCTATGTGCATCCTTCCAATAGTGCTGTCTAGATTCCAAGCCCATTCACAAAGAGACAACCTACTGACTTTATATTGTAGGTTGCCTGCTGTGGGATATTCTGTATGGCAAATGTGTTGCTAATAAAGCACTGATTGGCCAGTGGCTAGGCAGGAAGTAGGCGGGACTAACAGAGAGAATTAAAAGAGCAGGAAGGCAGAAGGAGACTGCCTGCCAGCCAGCAACCGCCAGGACAAGCAGCATGTAAAGATGCCAGTAAGCCACGAGCCATGTGGCAAGGCATAGATTTATAGAAATGGATTAATTTAAGATATAAGAACAGTTAGCAAGAAGCCTGCCACGGCCATACAGTTTATAAGCAATAGAAGTCTCTGTGTTTCCTTGGTTGGGTCTGAGCGACTGTGGGACTGGCAGGTGAAAAAGATTTATCCTGACTGTGGGACAGGCAGAAAAACTCTAGCCACAGTTGCCTTCTCCAAATCCACACATTTTTAGACTTGAACCAATTATATATATAAAATTAGCTAAGGCAATGTCTCCCCTTAGGTGTCAACAATTAAATGTAGTGGTAGAGACTACAGGTTGAGTTTATTTTCAAAACCCTGAGTTTGGTCTTTAAAGGCATTTCATCAGCATGGGTTACCTCATAAGGCAATCATTTGTAAAGTGATTAGACAATGGTTGCTAGAAGTGGCAACACTTGTGGTTCCTTAAGCCTGTGGTTAATAGCTCTAGAGGTATAACACAAAATTTTCATTGAAGATTTTTACAAATTTTCTCCAAGTATATTTTTCCTTAACTAGGAAATCTTATACTCTTGGTGTGGTATTTCTTTTGGCTTTAAAATTTTTCTTTTGACCCCGTCTCGAAAAAAAAAACAACCAAAAAACATTATTTCTTTTGCATAATAATAGGTTTGCATTGTGTCCTTTGAAGTTCTTTTGGTTAGAGGTCATTTCATCATCTAACAATCTCACATGGAAGCCCTATACACAAGAGAAAAAAAATTAAACTGTTTGATATTACCTGGGAAGAGCAGAGCTCCCTCTTTTCTATGCCCAGAAATACGTTGAGGCAAGTTTGTTTGCATATAACACAGTTTAAGCATTCTTAAACTTTGGTACTGTGTACTAAATGGTAGTTAGCAGAAGAAATAATTATTTTGCAAGTCACTTGGAAGTTGGGGCTACAAATATATGAATAACCATTAAAATCAAATGAAATGGTAAAATTCTTTAAAAAAAGCCATTTTCAAGAGCAGATTAAATCCATTCACTTCAAGAACATTCCTTTCAATATAAAGGAAGAATAACTAGTTGATCATTTTTATATGTATTCCTTGTGTTTTTTTCATTTCTTTGGCATATAAAAACTTAAAGAAGGAAAGATAATACAAAGGAAGAAGAGAAATAGAGGATGAGAAGGCTGGAGAGATGGTTCATCACTTAAGAACATTTTCTGCTCTTGCAGAGAACTTCGTTTCAATTCCCAGAACTTACGTGGTGGCTTCAAATTATCTGTATCTCTGGTTCCAGTGGAAGTGATGTCCACTTCTGACTTGCATAGGCACCAGGCACACATGTGGTGCATATAACTACATGCAGACAAACATTCATCTAAAACCAAAATACATAAGTCATTAAAACCTAAGTTTAAAAAGGATGGGAAAAGGGGTAGTGGAAGGAAGGACACAGAATGGGAAAGAAGGCAACAGAGTGGACAGGATGGTAAAAAGAAGAAAAAGGAGGAAGCCTCTCAATCAAATAATTGATCTTTAAGTCTTTAATATCTTTCCTCTTAGTTCTATACTGTGTATAACTCTGCAGTCTTCTCTCTCAAAATAATTTATCTGGAGAGACTGGCCCCCAGCTCCCATCCTGCCCCCGGACTTCCCTTCTGGACCAGAGGTGAGTATACCGGCTCAGCCTAGATCCCATCCCTGGGCACCAGCCACTCTGGGGAAGACCTGCATAACTTGGCCCCAGGTTCTGGCCACGGGGCAGGGTCCCTTCTAGCCCCACTCCTACTGGTCTTCTCCAAGACCCCCGCAGACCCTGCAGTCTCCACACCCTGCCCCCACGCCCATCCGCCTGAGACCCTAGCGACTTCCTGAGACTTAGAGACCGGCCCCCAGCTCCCATCCTGCCCCAGACCTCTCTTCTGGACAAGAGCACCCATCCTGCCCTGGACTTTCCTTCTGGACAAGAGGGCCCATTCTGCCCCGGATTTCCTGTCTGGACAAGAGCTCCCATCCTGCCCCGGAGTTCCCATTTGGACAAGAGAGCTCCCATCTGGACAAGAGAGACTTCCTGAATCTGTCAGCTCTGTCTGGACCAACTGCGCTGATAAAACCAAGAACAAACCACAAGGAGATGGGCAGACATCAAAGCAGAAGTACATACAACAACATGAAGAGCAATACAGCATCACCAGAACCTAGCCCTCCTCCAACATCTAGACCTGAACATCAAAAATTGGAAGAAGCAGAAGAAAACAGCCTTATGAATAACATCATGAAGAAGGTAGAGGCTTATATAGAGGAAAAGACAAAAAAATGGCAAAGCACTATAAAAACCTAGAGGAAAGGATAATTAAAGTAGAAGAAAACAATAAAGTCCTGGAAGAAAACAATAAAGAACTGAAAGAAAATCATGAAAAAGCAATGAAACAAATGGAGGAAACAGTCCAAGATCTGGAAAGGGAAATAGAAAAAATGAAGAAGACACAAACAGAGGGAATGCTGGAAATAGAAAATCTAAGTAAACGATCAGGAACTTCAGATGCAAGTATAACCAACAGAATGCAAGAGATGGAAGAGAGGATCTCTGGCGTTGAAGATACGGTAGAAGAAATAGATTCATCAGTCAAAGAAAACACTAAAGCCAATAAAGTCATGACCCAAAATGTCCAGGAAATTTGGGACACCATGAAAAGACCAAACCTATGAATAATAGGGATACAAGAAGGAGAAGAATACCAACTCAAAGGCACTGAAAATATATTCAACAAGATCATTGAAGAAGACTTTCCCAACTTAAAGAAGGAAATGCCTATGAAGATAAAAGAAGCCTATAGAACACCAAACAGACTAGACCCTCCAAAAAAGTCCCCTCGCCACAAAATAATTAAACAACTAAACGTACAGAATAAAAAAGAATATTAAGAGCAGCAAAGGGAAAAGGCCAGGTGACTTATAAAGGCAAACCCATCAGAATAACACCTGATTTCTCAATGGAGACTTTGAAAGCCAGAAGGTCCTGGACAGAGGTAGTACAGACACTAAGAGACCATGGATGCCAGCCTAGACTAATATACCCAGCAAAACTTTCAATCATCATAGACAGAGTGAACAAGACATTCCAAGACAAAGCCAGATTTAAAAAATACTTATCCACAAACCCAGCCCTACAGAAAGCACTAGAAGGAAAATTCCAACCTAAGGAAGTCAGATACACCCTCAAAAACACAGGCAATAGATAAAGCCACAGCAGTAAACCCCAAAGAAGAGAAGTACACACACACTACCACCAAAAAATAACAGGAATGAACAATCACTGGTCATTAATATCCCTTAATATCAATGGACTTAATTCACCTATAAAAAGACACAGGCTTACAGAATGGATACAAAAGCAGGACCCATCTTTCTGCTGCATACAAGAAACACATCTCAAATTTAAAGATAGACACTACCTAAGAATAAAAGGCTGGGAAAAGACTTTCCAATCAAATGGTCTTAAGAAACAAGTGGGTGTAGCCATCCTGATATCCAGCAAAATAGACTTCAAACTAAAATCAATCAAAAGAGATCAAGAAGGGCATTACATACTCATCACAGGAAAGATCCACCAAGATGAAGTTTCAGTTCTGAACATTTATGCCCCAAACACAAGGGCACCCACATATGTAAAAGCGCTTAAACCACATATAAAACCCCACACATTAATAGTGGGAGACCTCAACACCCCACTTTCACCACTGGACAGATCTCCCAAATTGAAACTTAACAGAGAAATAAAGGACTTAACTGATGTCATGACTCAAATGGACTTAATCGATATCTACAGAACATTCCATCCTAACAAAAAAGAATATACCTTCTTCTCAGCACCCCATGGAACCGTCTCTAAAATCGACCACATACTTGGCCACAAAGCAAATCTCAACAGATACAAAACAATTGGAATAACCCCCTGTGTTCTATCAGACCACCATAGTTTAAAGTTAGATTTCAACAAAAACAAAAACTACAGAAAACCTACAATCTCATGGAAACTGAATAATGCACAACTGAATCACCAATGGGTTAAGGAAGAAATAAAGAAAGAAATTAAAGACTTCCTAGAAATCAACGAAAATGAAGACACCACATACCCAAACTTATGGGACACTATGAAAGCAGTGCTAAGAGGGAAATTCATAGCACTAAATGCCCGCATAAACAAGTTGGAAAAATCTCACACTAATGACTTAACAGAACAACTGAAAGCTCTAGAACAAGAAGAAGCAAAGTCTCCCACGAAGAATAGATGCCAGGAAATTATCAAAGTGAGAGCTGAAATCAATAAAATAGAAACAAAGAGAAGAATACAAAAAATCAATGAAACAAAGAGTTGGTTCTTTGAGAAAATCAACAAGATAGACAAGCCCTTATCCAAACTAACCAAAAGACAGACAGACAGAGAGAGAGAGAGAGAGAGAGAGAGAGAGAGAGAGAGAGAGAGAGAGCATCCAAATCAACAGAATCAGAAATGAAAAGGGGGACATAACAACAGACATTGAGGAAATCCAGAGAATCATCAGGTCATACTTCAAAAAACTCTACTCCACAAAACTGGAAAATCTAAAAGAAATGGATAATTTTCTGGATAGGTACCACATACCTAAGTTAAATCAAGACCAGATAAACTATTTAAATAGTCCAATAGCCCCTAAGGAAATAGAAACAGTCATTAAAAGTTTCCCAAGCAAAAAAAGCCCAGGACCAGATGGTTTCAGCGCAGAATTCTACCAGATCTTCAAAGAAGAGTTAATACCAATACTCTCTAAATTGTTCCACACAATAGAAACAGAAGGAACATTACCAAACTCCTTCTATGAGGCTATAATTACCTTGATTCCTAAACCAAACAAGGATACAACAAAGAAAGAGAACCACAGACCAATCTCTCTCATGAACATTGATGCAAAAATACTCAATAAAATACTGGCAAAGACTCCAAGAACACATCAAATCAATTATCCACCATGATCAAGTAGGCTTCATCCCAGGGATGCAAGGGTGGTTCAACATATGAAAGTCCGTCAATGTAATACACCATATAAACAAAATCAAAGAAAAAAAACCACATGATCATCTCACTAGATGCAGAAAAGGCATTTGACAAAATCCAACACCCCTTCATGATAAAGATCTTGGAGCGATCAGGAATATAAGGAACATACTTAAACATAATAAAGGCAATTTATAGCAAGCCAACAGCCAACATCAAATTAAATGAAGAGAAACTCAAAGCAATTCCACTAAAATCAGGAACGAGGCAAGGCTGTCCACTCTCCCCATACTTATTCAATATAGTACTTGAAGTTCTAGCCAGATCAATAAGACAACATAAGGAGATTAAGGGGATACAAATGGGAAAGGAAGAAGTCAAGCTTTCCCTATTTGCAGATGACATGATAGTATACTTGAGTGACCCCAAAGATTCAACCAAGGAACTGATACAGCTTATAAACACCTTCAGCAACATAGCAGGATACAAGATCAACTCAAAAAAATCAGTAGCCCTCCTATATACAATTGACAAAGAGGCTGAGTAGGAAATCAGAGGTACATCACCCTTTACAATAGCCACAAATGACATAAAATACCTTGGGGTAACACTAACCAAGCAAGTGAAGGACCTATATGACAAGAACTTTAAGTCCTTGAAAAAAGAAATTGAAGAAGATATTAGAAAATGGAACGATCTCCCATGCTCATGGATAGGCAGGATTAACATAGTAAAAATGTCAATTTTACCAAAAGCAATCTACAGATTCAATGCAATCCCCATCAAAATCCCAACACAATTCTTCACAGACCTGGAAAGAATAATATTCAACTTCATATGGAAAAACAAAAAACCCAGGATAGCCAAAAGTATCCTGTACAATAAAACAACCTCTTGAGGCATCATGATCTCTGACTTCAAGCTCTACTATAGAGCTACAGTAATAAAAACAGCATGGTACTGGCATAAAAACTGACTTGTGGACCAATGGAATCGAATTGAAGACCCTGACATTAATCCGCACACCTATGAACATATAATTTTTGACAAAGAAGCCAAAAGTGTACAATGGAAAAAAAAAAGCATCTTCAACAAATGGTGCTGGCATAACTGGATATCAACATGTAGAAGGCTGCAAATAGACCCATATCTATCACCGTGCACAAAACTTAAGTCCAAGTGGATCAAGGACCTCAACATAAATCCAGCTACTCTGAACCTGCTAGAAGAGAAATTAGGAAGTAGTCTTGAACACATTGGCACTGGAGATCACTTCCTAAATATAACACCAGTAGCACAGACACTGAGACAAACAATCAATCAATGGGACCTCTTGAAACTGAGAAGCTTTTGTAGAGCAAAGGATACAGTCAACAAGGCAAAGCGCCAACCTACAGAATAGGAAAAGGTTTTCACCAACCCCACATCTGACAGAGGACTGATATCCAGAATATATAAGGAACTCAAGAAATTAGACACCAAAATGCCCAACGGTCCAATTAAGAAATGGGCAATAGAACTAAACAGAGAATTCTCAACAGAGGAAGCTCAAATGGCTGAAAGACATTTAAGGAATTGCTCAACATCCCTAATTATCAGGGAAATGCAAATCAAAACAACTCTGAGATACCACCTTACGCCTGTCAGAATGGCTAAGATCAAAAACATTGAAGACACCTTATGCGGGAGAGGATGTGGAGCTAGGGGAACTCTCCTCCACTGCTGGTGGGAATGCAAGCTTGTACAGCCACTTTGGAAATCAATATGGCACTTTCTTAGAAAATTGGGAATCAATCTCCCCCAAGATCCAGCTATACCACTCTTGGGCATATACCCAAGGAATGCTCAATCATACCACAAGGGCACTTGCTCAGCTATGTTCATATCAGCATTATTTGTAATAGCCAGAACCTGGAAACAACCTAGATGCCCTTCAACTGAAGAATGGATAAATAAACTGCGGTACATATACACAATGGAATACTACTCAGCAGAGAAAAACAATGACATCATGAGGTTTGCAGGCAAATGGATAGATCTAGAAAAAAATCATCCTGAGTGAGGTAACCCAGACTCAGAAAGACAAACATGGTATGTACTCGCTCATAGGAGGATACTAGATGTGAAGCAAGGATGATTGGACTGCTGCTATTCACATCACCAGGGAGGCTACCTGGAAAACAGGACCCCAAGAAAGACATGGGGATCACCCAATGACGGAGAAATGGATGAGATCTACATGAACAGCCTGGTCATAAGTGGGGGAAATGAAGGGCCAGGGTCGAGGGAAAGAGAGCTTGGGCGAGCGGGAGACCCCAGCTGGATCAAGAACAGAGAGGGAGAACAAGGAATAGGAGACCATGATAAATGAAGACCACATGAGAATAGGAAGAAGCAAAGTGCTAGAGAGGCCCACAGAAATCCACAAAGATACCCCCACAATAGACTGCTGGCAATGGTCGAGAGACAGCCTGAACTGACCCACTCTGGTGATGGGATGGCCAAACACCCTAATTGTCATGCTAGAAACCCCATCCAATGACTGAGGGATCTGGAAGCAGAGATCCAGGGCTAGGCCCCGGGTGGAGCTCCGGGAGTCCAATTAGCGAGAAAGAGGAGGGTCTATATGAGTGAGAATTGTTGATACCAAGGTTGGATAAAGCACAGGGACAAATAGCCAAATGAATGGAAACACATGAACTATGAACCAATGGCTGAGGGGCCCCCAACTGGATCAGGCCCTCTGAATGGGTTAGACAGTTGATTGGCTTGATCTGTCTGGGAGGCATCCAGGCAGTGGGACCGGGTCCTGTGCTCATTGCATGAGTTGGCTGTTTGAAACCTCGGCTTATGCACGGTCGCTTGGCTTGGCCTGGGAGGAGGGGAATGGTCCTGCCTGGACAAAGTCTACCAGGTTGATCTCAGTCCTCGGGGGAGGCTTTGCCCTGGAGGAGGTGGGAATGGGGGGTGGGCTGGATAGAAGGGGAGGGTGGCGGGAGGGGGGCGGGAGGGGGAAGAACAAGGGAATCTGTGGCTGATATGTAGAACTGAAAGATATTGTAAAATAAAATAAAATTTAAACAAAAAAATTTATCTGAGAGCCTCATGTTATCTAACAATTTCTTGAGATAAAGCCATCCATTTTTTGAGGGAAGTTCCTTAAGACACTGGATGTTCTTAAGGTGTGAAACATAACATCCTACAGGGAAGATCAGAAAATAACTCAAAGGCTTCAGGAAGCTCCTGAAACTGACTAGAAAGTTGGGAGAGGCTCAAACCAGATGTCTTAGTTTGGGTTTCTATTGCTATGAAGAGACATCATGACTATGGCAACTCTTATAAGGAAAACATTTAATTGAGGGGGCTTACTTATAGTTTCAGAGGTTCAGTCCATGTCTATTATCATCATGATGGGGAGCATGCAGGCAGATATGCTGGAGGAGTAACTGAGAGTCCTACATCTTGCAGGCAACAGGAAGTTGACTGAGACCCTGGGCAGTATCCTGAGCATAGGAAACCTCAAAGCCCATCCCCACCGTGACACACTACCTCCAACAAGGTCATACCTACTTCAACAAAGCCACACCCCCTAATATTCCATTCCCTATGAGATTATGAGGGCTAATCACATTCAAACTACCATACCAGATGATCTGCCTGGAAGAGACTAACTATTGAACTACTTAAATATTGTGTGTTGTGTTCCAGGTTTCCGGATTTCTTGAGCTGTTACTATGTTGGGTGAGATTTTAGGGAAACAGATGTCTGTAACTCATTTCTGACCCTATAAGTAACTCTTTACCCATATTCCTGCAAGTAAACTCAGTAAACTCGTTGGTTCATCAAGTCAGACTTGGAGAGTTTCCTTACTTTTGTCTATCACCAGTTCCTTATCTAGGTTAAGTAGATGTTTGCTTACATCTAGCCAGGAACATTGTCACATGACACCTGTGTGCTCTCAAATTATTTAATATAGTTAACTTCTTTCAAAAAATTATTTACCTTTGTTTAATGTGTGTGTGTGTGTGTGTGTGTGTGTGTGTGTGTGTGTGTGTATTGGCAGGTGGGCACATACCACAGCATAAATGTGGATGTCAAAGACAATTTGTAGGTGTCAGTTCTTCAGCTCTTTTTACCTACTGTGTGAGTCCTGGAGGGACAAACTCAGGTCAAGAGCTTGGTGACATGGTCCTTTACCAATCACTCCACTTCTGGAGTTCATTTTTTTAATTTTTCATTTCCTAGTACAACATACATGGCACCACCACCACTGCCTCCACCCCTGACTAAAACATGACCATTTGTGAGAGCTTATCTCTTCTAAACATATTCTCTTAGGGACCAGGGACATGACTCTAACAAGCATCTGGAGGGCATATGTTCATATTCAACTTTCTTTTATTTATGCAGCACTCTCTTCCTATACGAACTCAAATCCAAGTCAATTAGCTTCAATCTTTAGAAATGATGTTTACCCTATTTGTGCTTCTATGGCTGTGTGAAAATCCCATATATGCTTTCATTTTATGTGATTTCTGTGATATTTCTTGTTTTCTTGATGCTTTTAATTTCACTTCTCTTGCTAGCTAATTTTTATATGTGCTTTAATTTTCTTTATTTGAATGAAAATACCACTAGACTTGAAGGAAAACCATAATTTCAAAAACTAAAGTGAAGCCACGAACTGGAGATTTTGGGATGAATTATGCACATAGGAGAAAATAGATTTTCATTTTTCTGAAAATTTTCAGAGAAACTGAGTTTTGGGTAGAGAATGTAGTTGTTGGCAAATTTTTTATCCTTTCTTCTCTGGAGATTCCTTTTAATAAAGAATATATTTTCTGGGCATAAATAGGTAACAGCAAAATCTTATTAATGACTAAATACAATTTTTTGGAAATATGCCTTGATAATTAAATGATTTCAACGTCTTTGTAAATGTTTTATTGTTGTGTCAGAAACTTCTTGGCTTCCCAAACTGAAGTAGGAGGGCAACTGTTTACTTTGCTCAGTAATTG
Source organism: Peromyscus attwateri (assembly GCA_902168425.1). Taxonomy (NCBI): domain Eukaryota; kingdom Metazoa; phylum Chordata; class Mammalia; order Rodentia; family Cricetidae; genus Peromyscus; species Peromyscus attwateri. The sequence goes on from CABHPP010134079.1 coordinate 36,878, forward strand.
CTCTGATTAGTACCAAAGAATTAGCCATTGGAAAACATTCAGAATGTGCAATTACATGTGACTTTGTGCTTCTGAATCTGTACCAGGTTTTCTTCCCCTCACTGAACCTGGGATATTTATTTGTACATGCCTGGTTAGTGATGCTCCAGAAATGTTGAATTATAACTCTCTTTTTTGATGTAGAACTGCTCAAAGGTTTTGGATGGAAGAAATGGATCTCAAAAATCCAGCAACTATTGGGCCATGGAACTCTTCCAATGCAGTGAGCATATAACTGTATATGTGACAGTCAACATAGCCTGTAAATGGGGCTTCTTTGGAAACCTGCATAAAAGGCTCATGTACTTCTTTCTTACCCAAGAACACAAATGAATTCTCTCAGTTTGTTTGTCTATATTAAAATGTGTAATTACAATTTATGAAATTAAAGCTCTGTAGGGTTCTAGGACTCACCTCAGCAGAGTGGCACATAGTGGAATTCAAGTCTCTGAGCAAGACGCCACTGGCAAATATTCTCAAGCTCTGTTTGATGTGAATATGCGAACAAAGTTTAGATTTTTCAATTGAAACTTCTGTGATAATTGGGCAAAGAGTAAGGTGGACACGGTGCCCATCAGCAATGACACGTTGCTTTGGCTACACAGAGAGTATGATGAGGTTTGTAATTTTTAAATTTTTAATTTGGTAGTTATTTTGTTCATAAAACACATCACTTCTGTTTTGTATCATGAACTTAAAGTGAATGGTTAAAATAAAGGTTTAGTCAGAGTCGTGGAAGCATAATGCTTATAATTTCAATATTTAGGAAGTTGAGGCAGGAAGATCTATGAGTTCAGAACCAATTTGGGCTAGAGAACAATTATATAATGAAATAAAGAGATGTGTTCAATTAAAAATATCATTTTTACCAAAATATAATTATAAAAATTAGTTTCAAAACTTCAATTTTCAGTGTCTTTTTACATTTAAATCTTCCTTCATAGTAACACTGAGTCTTACATTGTCCTCATATTAAAAAAAAATAAGTATCTTCATGGTATTTAGATATAAGTTATTTCCTGACCCTCTTTCTATAATTTATGCTTCCAAATGAATTTTGCAGCTGTGATTGAGGATGGTGAGGTGGAGAGTCTGTCAGTGCTCACTCTAAAGTTTGCAGTACAATCACCATGTCTTTATGAGCAGGAGGAGTTATAGAAACAGCAAACCAGAGGCAGAAAAACTTGGCAGTGGTGTGCTGCTGGCTGTAAAGATGCCAGCGAGGACCAAGCCAAGAGATTCAGGGGCCTTCCTAAGCTGGAAAATACAAGGAACTGCTAAATGGCACATAGCCTGACAATATCTTAATAAAAGTTTGGGTAGTCCAATGTGGGTTTCTGACCCTCAACTTCATAACAAAAATGCACAGATATGCTCTTAAGCCAAAAGCCCTATGGCAGTATCGTACAGCCACCATATGCAAATAATACAGCTGTAAATATTTTGAGATACAAATTGAAGGATTGACTCTAGTTTATCAAAATCATTTATTAACATGGCAGAGAAGGTATTAAAACATGATTTCATAATCCAAAGCACAAAACTTTTCTTCTAGTAAAAATCATTTTGCCAGCTGTATAGTTTAGGCAGGTACAGTGTCTCTTTGGAAGTCAAACAGGTTTCTGGTATGTCTCTCTTTTCTATTGAGTTGAATTTTGGTTCAGGCATCAGCAAGGCTCATCCTTCCTCAGAGTTTTATTCACAGCCTACTGATGGGGTACTGTCTCTGGAAAATAACCACTGTGCCAGCTGTTGTCTTCCCCATGCCCTGGTTGTGCTTTCTCACCTGTAAAATTCAATGTGTGAAGCTCTGGTGTGGAATATTAGTTTAAGATGTGTGACATTCATTTATGCTGTAGAATATTTGTTTAACGATGCAAAGGTGTGTTGCATTCTTTTATGTTGCATTTGTTTAACTCTGTAAAGCTGTGTTACTTTGCCTGCCTAGAACACCTGATTGGTCTAATAAAGAGCTGAATGGCCAATAGCAAGGCAGGAGAGAGAAATAGTTGGAGCTGGTGGGCAGAGAATAAATAGGAGGGTAAATCTAGGGAAGAGAGTGAGGAACAAGAAAAGGAGGAGAGGAAGACACCAGGGGCCAGCCACATAGCCAGCCACAGAGTAAAAAGGAGAGAAAGATATATAGAATAAAGAAAGGTAAAAAACCCAGAGTCAAAATGTATTTAAAGGGAAATGGGATAATTTAAGTTAGAAAAGCTGGCTAGGAACAAGCCAAGCTAAGGTCAGGCAATTATAAGTAAGAATAAGTCTCCATGTATTTATTTGGGGGCTGGGTGGCTGTTGGAGCTTGCCGACCAATCAGCTGGGTAGCTGAGTAGAGGCATGTGGATTTGTAGAGACAATGAAGAAGACAGAAAAGAGTCAAGAGGACTGCCAGTCAGTGCTAGACAGCCCAGAGTTTATTTCACAGTCAGCTTATATACAGTCTTGAAGGACAGAGGTAGAACAATGCACAGCACAGACATTCAACCACTATCTATCCTGCCTTGTGTCAAGGAGCAGGCAGTTTCATTTTCCATCTCGATATTCCTCTGGCTGGCATCAGCAGCCTGCATCTAGCTAGATAGTATGTTCCTTCCCATGGGCTATTCAGGACTTTCTCACAGCCCTGGAGCAAGCAAGCTTGAACTCTGTTGACTCAGAATAGACTTCAGATTCAAACTGGGAAACTGAGTCAGTTGTGGGCTCCCACAGGTGGCCAGCCTCCTAAGAGGAAAACAAAAAACAAAAAACAAAAAACAACTACAGAGCTCTGCAGGATTGTACCTGCTCCCGTCCTTACCTTTGCCCACTGTCTAAGATTCTGTTGGGTTGGGCCTGAACTTGCACTTAGCTTTGCAGCCACATCTTATCTTACACAGATACAACTGTTTTTCATCATCACCCTGTAGTTCTAGCCTTGTGTAGGCTTGTATACACAGAACTTTAGTAGAGATAAACACTTCTGGGGTGTTCATGTGGTCCTCAGCACATAGAAACATATTTGGTTCTTACTTAGCCTGTATTTATACCCTAACAGAGTAACTGAAGAATCTCATAATTGAGATTGAGTCAACAATGCACAATGGAATTTGTTAATTCCATCTGTTTAAAGAAAGAATTTTCTTTAGAAAAAGCATGGTATTAGAATAGTTGAAATATAATTATAAACATAATTATAAATTTACAATAATTGTGTTATAATAATATAATTTTATATATTATATATTGATAATATGATATAAATATAATAGTAATAAAAACATAATTTTGGTGCTTAAAACTCACCTTTGTATACTATCATATTGTAAGATAATGACAGAAGTTTAGATACATGACTAGATCTCTGTGCTCATGCCAACTTATGTTTTCTTAACAAAACAAAGTTGTGAAGTCTTGGAAAGTTTTTCATTATTAACTCTACTGAATTCCATAAAATTTTGCATAAAATATGCATAATCTTTATTTAATTTCAATTCTTGGCTGGAATAAAACTCTCGATGTGATGTTCTGAGCCTGTGGGGTAAACACTAACCTAGAGCAGAACACTATCAAGGCTGAATGTGTCATTTGACCTCTTGGTGACTCTGTGACCTCATTTGTAAATTGAAATGTATTGCCACACTGCTGAGAGTATGATTGTATAATTGGTTCTTGAATTCTCCAGGGAACCTTCCAATCATAATATGAAAGATGCCTGGTGCCTGGACCATATTATCAGAAAAATAACAGTGGGAAGTTTGCCTTCCGACCTGAACAGCAAAAATTATCTAGGGATCTAGCATCTACATGGAAGTTAATGAGTAGCCTGTCTAAACAATGGCCTACCTCTTTCTATACAGAGTTTATTCTTCTGACAGCCTCAGTTTGCATCACATCAAGATTTTCTTCTCTCAAATTTAAACATAACAAGAAATATTGAATTCATTGGTAAGTAAGTTAGTTATTGTCATGCAAAACAATTTTTCTTTCAAAAGATCTTCAATATTTCATTGTAAGGTGAAAGAGAATGCTACATCCACAAATGATTCCATCTATGTTAGAGTAATGGTGTTTTTATTAGCATTTCCAAATATAGAGAAACCTATATTCAAAAGCAGGTGGCCATATACCTACCAAACCCTTAGAATGTCTTGATTTACTTGAAGCCTTTGCATGCACTTTTCTACAGCTGAAGCATCAAATATGCATGAAAGAAAACATTAACAGAACAGCTCAATCCACTCTTAGCTCCCTGTTATGGGAGAGCCAAGAAGGGCTGGAAAGAATTCTGAACTGTTCCCAAGCTCATTGACTTCTGTTTGAACTGTTCTTTCTGTTAGCCATTCAACTCCTTAACTCACTTTCAAGGGCTCAAGGATACTTTAATTTTAATGATTTGAACCCCTAACGTGATGATTAAGAGAGAAGCCTCTGGAACTTGATGATTTTGCCACTACTCTCTTTTGAGGTCTGGAAACTGACAGACAATTTTGGAGTCTGGGCAGACAGATGAAAGTGACAGAATTTAGCAAGCAGACTCTTTAATAGATGAAGAAAGCTGAGTGTATGCTTGCTCACAATTTGCTGGTATGATTTCTTACATTCACTGTTTCCAGCCTCTTCTGAAACAAGTAATATCCTACAACTTCTTACAGTTGCAGTGTGATTCAATTCACTCATAAACAGTCACAGTACATAGTCCAGGTGCTTTGCAAAAGTTAAACAACAAGGTAACGAAATATCAGAACAAATATCCTGATAGAGAAGACTTTATAAAACTATTTCAAACTGTTTTCTTTTCTTTTTTAAATCAGTGAACTAAAAACATCTGATTGAAAGCCAAAGGAAAAGACATGAAGCCCAAATGTTCAGCTTCAGGTAGTGCCCAGCAATTGCTACCTGGTGGTAAGAAGGATAGTGTTTTTTTTTCTTCAATTTTTCATTATTAAGAAATTTTCTATTCATTTTATATACAAACCACAGATCCCCCTCTCCTCCCTCCTCCCGCCCTGCAGTCTTCCCCCCAACCCATCCCCCCCACCCCATTCCCACTTCCTCCAAGGCAAAGCCTCTCATGGAGAGTCAGCAAAGCCTGGTATATTCAGTTGAGGCAGGTCCAAGGACCCCCTCCCCCTGCACCAAGGCTGTGTAGGATAATGCTTTTTAATTGTGCAGGCTGGTGCTTTGGGATTTAGAGCCCCAAAGGGTAGTTCTTATTCATACAAGCTGTAGAAAATTAAGACAAAGTGACCTTGGCACGGTTCCCTGTTTATTATTGCAGATTTCTATTTCCCTTCAGGGTTGTGGTCATAATGGGAAAACCGGAACAACTGTCAACAGTTGACAAATTTCTCAGTCCCAGGGGGTCTCAAGCAAACTGACAGGAGATAAACTTTGGTGAGTTTTCACTTGCTTCCACATGTGGAACACACAAATAATGTCATAACAGTTCTAGAGTCCCTAGCGGTGAAGTAGAGTAACAACAGGGAAGGACCTGTTGAATGTTCAAATCCACATCCTCAAGGTTTTGCTTCCTGACTATGGGCTTTAGGACAAAATCTTATCCTCACTATACTTCGTCTTACCTCAGTGCCAAGCATTAGTGTATGGTTGGTGGTTCACTTGGAGCTACTATCTCCTACCCCAATTTAATGTGCATTTGGGCAATAAGAATGATGGAATGGGGACTCAGCAGTCTCATGACACTGGCAGTACCTCTGTCAATCAAGAAGAGATGACTGAATGTTCTCATGAAGATGTGTCCTCTGACAGCAACAGAAAGGACAACTGTAGAACTTGGTGTTGGTAACTTATACAGTGACTTGTACCTTCAGGTACTATCTATGTATCTGATGGTTTTGATTGATTTTTAGTGGGGAGCCAGGTGATTCTTCAAGCAGATGTTGCTGCTGCTTACTTGATCTGTCCATACTGATCCCCTAGACTCAGGACTTAGCCTCTCTGCCTAGTCATGTGCCCCTAAAGCATCTTCCTCCTCCAGAACTCCTCAGATTCAGAATACTTATACAGCTTTTCAAGGACATGCAAAACTAACCATTCATTATTGAAAATTTATTTTTATTCATTATTATTATTTTATACCAGACGTTTTTCAAAAGCAAAAGTCATAAATAATCTGTTTAATTATCCAGTTTGCTTGTGAAAAACCCTCTTAAGAAGTGATGAACTGTCTGATGACATTAAGAAGTGCCATTTGTATAGTAAAAATTAAAGTGAAAAATATTCTTGTTAATTATTAAACACATTGTTCTGTTGGAATTTTATTGAGAGATTTCATGTATTTAAATGATTAAGGAACATGAAATTTCACATAAAGTTAAAAAATAATAAAGTTCTAGAAATCAGGAGGTCTTAATTACTACTCTGATACACTGACTCTATGACATTGGGCAAAGCGCTTCATAACCACCTGGTCCAGGATCCTTCTCTTAGAAAATGTGCAAAATGGCATACATGCCTGCTGCATGGAAGTCCTATAGGTGTGGGAATAAAAACATCACCTGTCCTGTTTTGAGTTTGTTTTCTGCTAATGGTTATCCCTAAGGTTTGCCAAGGTAACTAGATGTTCATAAACTCCAATTTTCTCAACAGAATTTTGATTAGTATTGAATTCAGCCACATATGTACAATATCTATACTATCACTGACATAGGGACAAATTATTCTACAATTGTGTGCTATTGTTACTATTGCCACCGTAAATGTGGACATCATATGAGCCCGTGGAAGGGGAGAAATATGGTGTTAGCTGTTAGAGTCCACATAGACATTTTAGTTTTAGAATTTTAACTTTCTACTTTAACTACAATCATCTCTATTCCACTTCCTGTTTTAAAGTCAAGCCATAGTATTGGATTTGTTTTCCTTGTTACTGACTCCAAGCCATCATGAATAGTACCATGAATATTATTCCTAACATAGCTCAGTCTCACACTATGATGGTAACCTGCTCAGGACTTCTGATTACTTCTGTGTTTATTTGTTGTTTTAAAACCCTGTCCTTGGCTACAATAAAAAACACCAATGACAGTCAATGTTGGAGAGGATGTGGAGCAAAGGGAACACTCCTCCACTGTTGGTGGGAATGCGAGCTTGTACAACCACTGTGGAAATCAGTATGGCGGTTTCTCAGAAAACTAGGAATTGAACTACCTCAAGATCCAGCAATACCACTCTTGGGCATATACCCAAAGGATGCTGATTCATACCACAAAGATACATGCTCAGCTATGTTCATAGCAGCACTATTTGTAATAGCCAGAACCTGGAAACAACCTAGATGCCCGTCAACTGAAGAATGGATTAAAAAAATGTGGTACATATACACAATGGAGTACTACTCAGCAGAAAAAAACAATGAAAGCATGAAATTTGCAGGCAAATGGATGGAACTAGAAAATATCATCCTGAGTGAGGTAACCCAATCCCAGAAAGACAATCATGGTATGTACTCACTCATAAGTGGACTCTAGATATAAAATAAAGAACAATCAGACTATTTAAAAAAAAATGGATGGACTAATGGGTAAACTGTGGGACTCACTGTCACACCGCAGCTTCCAGAATGTGTTTTTTCGCATTTTTTTTTGTTGTTTGTTTGTTTGGTTTTTGGGTTTTTCTTTTAAATTTTGTTTTGTTTTGGGGGGAGGGGGGATGGTCACATTGGGACAGGGAGATAAGTGGGATTGGTATGTATGATGTGAAATCCACAAAGAATCAATAAAAGTTAATAAAAAAAAAAAAAACCCTGTCCTTCTGTTAAGGTTTATATTGGATGTCAACATGGCAGAATATATAGTCCTCCAGAGACAAACCTCTGGGTGCAGTTGTGAGGGAGTTTCTAGACTGGGTTAGTTGAGATGGGCAGCACCATTCAATGGTCTAGAGTCCTTACTTAAATAAACACCTAGAAAGCAAACCGAGCACTGCTATCCATTTATCTCTGAGTCCAGATTGTGAGATGCCACCTCTAGCTCCTGTGCCATGCCTACCCTGCCATGAAAGGCTGTACCCTCAAACTGTTCCTAAATAAGTCCTTCCATCCTTAAGCTGCTTTTGTTGGGCATTCTGTAACAGCAACAACACAAGCAACTGGTGCACCCTCTGAAGTTAAATTTTAACAATGACTTTTCAGAGCTCTTTGCCTTTCATTTCTCTCTGACAGCCTGATTTACACTGCAGTAGAAGCCATTAGTCTGTTTCCACCATACCACTAAGAAAAGCCTTTAGTGTTCCTAAGTGAGGAGTTAGTGCACATATGCTAAAAATAATTTTGGAAATTATTTTCTTATGCTGAGATTGAAGTTATGATCTTTGCCAAAGTTGTTTGAGTAGATTGAGTGTTTATTTCACCTTAGCTCTTGTGAGAGTTGTTCTGATGACAGTCTTATTGAGTTTGGGGGCTTTAATATCAGAGAAAGATGAAGGACAAGGATGAAGCTGAGTCAGGCTGTGCAAACAGCAGAAATCTGTGTCTAACAAGATCTTTGCTTTTGTCTTATCCAGTCAGTCCAAATTTGTACCCTATTACTTCAGAGAACAATCTAGAGAAACAAGGCAGGGGGGTCTCAGGGGAAAGATATCCATAACACAGGGATGATTGGTTACAGGCCCAGGAAGGAATCAAGCGATATGGGAAGGATATTATCATCTGTCTGAGAGCAATGACTGTTGGGATTAGCAGGCATACTAGTGACCTGTCCTGCTGCAACACATTGTCACAGTTTGGTGGCTTAAAAATGACATTTATTTATTTGTTGCACTTCTAGAGATCACTAGTCTCAAGACAAGGTGGTATTAAGTGGTCATTCCAGAGGATTCAGGGGAATATGACTTTTTTTGGGGGGTGATGTCAGTGTTTATGTCCCTTAGCTGTGGCTGCTTTCTTCATCTTTAGAGCTAACATCAACACCGTGCCTTCAAATCTCTGTCCTTCCTTCATTGCACTGCCTTGTGTGTCTACGACACTTTGGCTTCTTTAAAATGATTCTAGAGCTGATCCTGGGACCACAGGAGTAAGACAGGATAATTCCACATCTTACGCTTTTAGATCACATCTAAAAATCCTATTTTTCCATGGAGACAGCATAATATATTTTTTTAAACTGGGTTCACTTATTGCCAATATGTAAGGGCATAAGATACTGCTTTGTTACAAATAAAAATAACCACAGAAGCTTGATTTCCAAACATAATTCCACCTGTATTTAGAGAGAGAAGCATGATGTGAACTTACCCTTAATTCTGTAACATTACAGTAATGGTGTATATCACAGTATGGACATATACATGAATAATCAGATGTCTTATCATTTGTGTTTTCTACTTTGCTTTTAATTGTTTTCAAAGATTTATTTTAATAAATTGGATTCTTATTCTGAGTTCTGATGAAAAAAATTGAAAACCCTCTTTTCATTTTCACATCTACCTCATGGAACTTTTTATATCATTGATGACTTTTTAGAAAATGGTTCTTTCTTAAAGCATCCTGGCAACTTGTTTCAGAAAGTATCTAGAGACAGGTTACTTGACACTCATGAAAAATAAATAACACCATTGTATATAATTTAGATACCATTTATATCTAAACATTAATTCAGTAATTGCATGTAATACTTAGAACTATACTGGCACTCTACATCTTTCTCTCCACCAACACACACTGTTAGGATTCATAGGTATGAAACACAATTCATCAAATGTGGCAAATAGTAGCAGAAACAAAATATATTGAAATAACTGAATAAAACAACAAGGATGGAATACCGGAAACTGAAGAGAGTGGTATGTACTTACTACTCAGGTCTTTCAGTTGAAAAGTGCTAACTTCAGGGCTTCGTATCTAAAGTTTCTGAAAGCACCTGGTTCCAGCAGCACTTCATTAGTCACAAGCAGTGGTCAGAACTCCTGACAACAAAGTTCCAGAAAAATGGTTGACCTTTTCCAATTCCTAGTTTTTATAATTTCCTGCAAAATAAACTGTTCCTTGTGTAAATATCTCTATTTGTATATTACATGGCAACTACTATAATTTAGAAAAATGTTCTAAATCCAAATGACTATTTTCTGTTTTCATAATTTTTCTATTAGAAATCCACTTTATTTTTTTTGTTTTTCCCCACTTGTTTGTTTGTATAATAAGCTCTTTAAAATTTCTAGAGAATACACAAATTCATTCTATAAAGCTTTAATTATAATGACAAAAAAGTAAATGTAAACATGACAAGTGAAAATGTCACAAAGTGAACATCTATTATGATTTAAGTGCAGAGCCTCTCAACAAATACCAGCAAATTTCTTCCAATTATGTAAGATTAGTTACTAAACTATATAAACAAACTAATGAAGTCACTTTATTTTTATTGCATTTTTTAAAGATTTGTTTTATTTTTATTTTATATACCTGAGCATTTTGCCTGCATGCATGTGCACTAAATGCCCAATGAGGTCAGAAGATGCACAGAATCCCCCGGCACTGAAGTTAGGATGACTGAGTTCCCATCAGAACAAAGAGAACTGAACTCAGACCCTCTGCATGAGCAACAAGTCCTGAACCATTTCTTCAGCCCCCATCTTAGTGGTTTCAATAATATTCACAAGTCCAAGGTTAAAGTTCCTTATTATTCGCAGGGTGACCTTTTAGATGCAGTCCCTTGGTGCATACCCAAGTCCGCCCTGTACTTGCTCCTTTAGTCTCTGTGAGTTCATATGAGCCTTGCTCAGTTGATTCAGAGGGCCATGTTCTCATGTTATCCATTCCCCCTGGCTCTTACACTCTTCCCACCTCCTCTGCAGAGTTCCCTGAGCTATGAGATGAGGGATTTGATGAGACATCCATTTAGAGCTGTGTGTTGCAAGGGCTCTCTTTCAGCTTAATGTCTGGCTATGCGTCTCTGTATCTGTCTCCTGTTGAAGAAGGAAGCTTCTCTGATGATGACCAGATAAGGCAGTGATCTACGAATATAGCAGAATACCATTAGGAATCTTTTTACGGATACCTGCTTTATAGACCAGGACAGTTTGGTTTTACTTTAAGTCTCTGAGCTATCTAGTTTCTGGTTCTTCATTACCCACATAGTGTCTGATATGGGTCCATCTCATGGAGTGGGCTTTAAGTCAAATCAGTTATTGGCTGGTTACTACCACAAGTTCTGTGCCACCATTGCCTTAGCTTATCTTTCAGGCAAGACAGATTGTAGGTCAAAGACTTTGTGACTTGGTTGGTGTTTATATTTCTCTTTTGGTAGCCTGCAGAGTACCTTCCTGCACCAAAGACACTAGAACTTAGGGGTGAAGGCTCCATGTAGGCACTAACTCAGTCCATGTTCTATGAGTTGTATGAGTATTTTTGTTAGCAATGGGGCCCTGCAGTCATTTTGTAGAGAACAACCCATTGTCTTGGCAACAGCCTGGGTTATTCTGGGATTTCCATTGGACCCCTTTGGCCAATAACTCAACTGAATGCAACAAAATCCTGGTCTGGAGACCTTGTTTGGTGACAAGAGATGGCCAGTTAGGACTTTTTCTCCACCATTATTAGGAGGCCTCATTAGGACTGCCTTCATATATTTTAGGAAGCTTCCACTGCACTAGATTTCTACACCATCTCTCAAATGCCCCTCAATTCCATCTGTCTCTCCCCATGTTCCTTTCTCAATACTATAGTCCCTTCCCCTCCCCACCTGATAATCCCATTTTCATGCCTCTACCCCAGTCTGCCCATAAAATCTATTCCATTTACCCTTCCCAGGGAGATCCTGTGTCCCCCATAGCCCTTCCTCTATACCTACCTTCTCTTGGTCTATGGATTGTAGGTTGGTTATCATTTATTTAATGGCTAATATCCACATAAAAGTTGATACACACCATATTTATCTTTCTGGATCTGGGTTACCTTATTCAGGATGATTTTTTTTTCTAGTTCTACCCATTTGCCTGCAAATTTCACGATGTTATTTTTAAACAGTTGAATAATAATCCATTGTATAAATGTATCACATTTTATCCATTTTTATACTTTATTCATTTTCTTTCTCCTTATACATTCTTTTGAGGAACTTCTAGGTGGTTATTGTTGTGGGATGTCTTTCTATATGCTATAAATATGTGTTGCTCCCATTAGTTAATAAATAAAGCTGCATTGGCCTATTGCAGGGCAGAATGGAGCCAGGTGGGAAATCCAAGAGAGATAGAGAGAGAAGAAAGGTGGGATCAGGGAGACTCTGCAAGCCCCCACCAGGAGAAGCAAGATGTGACAGAACAGGTAATGCCACAAAGCCACATGGCAAAACATAGATTGATAGGAATGGGTTGAGTTAAGTTCTAAGAGCTAGCTAGCAAGAAGCCTGAGCCATAGGCCATACAGTTGGTAATTAATATAAGCCTCTTTGTGTTTACTTGGGACTGAGTGACTGTGGGATAGGGCAGGACATAGGAAATCTTCCTTCTACATCTGGAGTCCCAATGTGGGGCAAGAATTTCCACCTAAAACCTGAGAACAGGTTCTAGAATGGATTCAAGATCAGCTTCCTAGTTTGTGTCTCTCATGTGGGCGGCAACACAGAGAGGCTGCAGCATTTGAGTACAACATGGTGGATTCCTGCCGCTCTATACAGAGTCATCTCCAAGCCATATAGTGTGCTTTGTGATGGATTTAGCTTTTGCTAGTACAGACAAAAAAAAAAAAAGGTTTCTGGGCTACATGCTGCTTGATGGAGGAATAGACCCACTGCTTACCTGAGTTGGCAGTAAGCATGGTTCTAAGAGTTGGCAGTAAACATATCTCCACCATGTTGGGAAATGGGGCGGAGTTAACTGCTAAATCTGCCACACAGCTTAGCAGTTTAAAGTCTCTCCTGGTCAGAAAAGGATTATATATACACAGGAAGACAGACTCAGATGAAATAAACGTCTAAATGGTTTACAACATGTGTAAAATGTACATAGGGTTGGAAGAGAGAGGAAAATGAATATAGGCAGTTATATAAAGAAATGAATAGTTTGAAAAAAATAAAGTCTTTAAGAGACAGTAAAAATAATGCAAAAGAAATAAGCCATGTAAAGATGGAAAATACACAGTCTGGATTATGTATATTATATTTACTTTAATTTTTTTGATGGTTAATGAGCTAGCTTCAGAAAGACATTTGATTGTCAAGGCTGCTAAGTTAAACCAATATGGATATTTTAAAGGTATTTTGACTTCAAATTTGGATCTAAGGATATATTACTTTGGAATGGAGGTTCTGCTTTTGTTTCCACAGGAATCAAGAGGCTGTGGATTTGTTCAAGGTTAAGATGGATCATATTTGATCAAGTGAGACCTCCTGAACCTTTACAGATGGTATATATCAACAAAGGTTGTAGCCAGTCTTCCCAGGACTTGACTATTATCTTTAATTTTCTCAAGATTCCCATTAGATTTCCAGTGCTTCCAATCAGCAGGAAGTAGTAAGAAAAGTTATGCCCAATTTCCCAAAATATTGTTTATAAAAGTTTATTTTTATTTAAAGGGGGTTGATTATAAATGCAATCTTTTTCTAAAGAAGAAAAGAGGATATAGATATGATAGGATAACAGGGTAGATTATTGAATCTACTTTTTAAAAGCAACAACTAGTTTGAAATATTTTACATTGCTATGGATTTTAGTTTATTGATACAAATTTAAAGTTAATTTTGTTATACTGTATGTATATTTCTACTCTTGTTTAAGGTGTTATATTTATACAACCTATTTAAAATTATAACATATAATTAAGTAATACAGATTATTAGTCATCTATGATAGTCAAACTTATAGTCATGTTAGTTAAAGGAAAGGTTTTCATTTTAATATAGTAAAAGTACATATAACAAAACAGTTATTAAGAATTGCAGTTACAATATCTAGTCTATTTGTATTTGACAATATTAAAGAAAATATTCAATCATCTGTCCTATATTTGTGAGTCTAAAGTTTTATATCTAATTTACCTTTTATTATAACTAATGAAAACTATAATCATAACTATCTAGTCTTCAACTCCATCAAAGACCGCAAAAGGACATAGCATTACCTAAGTAAACAGGAAATGCATTGTGAGCAACTTCCAAAATTCTAGAAATGACAAGAGACATGTGGTTGCCTGGACAGTCACTCGAAGTTCCTCTGCAACATTGGAGCATTCATCTTCAGCCTATAGGCCTAGAGTCTCTGGCAGGCTTGTTTGTGAAGCAGGAAATTTGAAGGATTGTCTTGCCTACTGGCACAGTTCATCAGTCACTTCTCCCCATGTCCTGTAGAATGTCTGGTAGTCTCCTCTGCAAAGCAGGAACCTGAAGGTCCACCTTGCCTCATTTTGTCAAAGTTCAGTGGTCACCTTCCTATGAGTCCTATATGTCCAATTTATACAACATATTGTCATGCAGTCCAGGCAAGAGCAATTTCTTGCCCAAATGGCTAACTTTTGCCACAAAGAGAACAAACTTCAGATGGAGTGTCTTTGATTCCCATCTTCCTTTTTGAAGTAAATTGGTGCTGCCAGGAGTAGACATGTCTCATTGTCCAGAAAAGTCTAAGTTTTTAAAACATTTTTAATGCCATATTCTGTAGGTCTTTGAAGATTACCTACCTAATTGAAATATATCTATGTATACCTAGAAAACTTAACTAACATGACTATAAGTTTGACTATCATAGATGAATGATGATGTATGAGCAGTAGGGGCCCAAAAGCCAGTAAAAGCAATCTTTTTAAATTTATTTATTTATTTATTTGTTTGTTTGTTTATTTATTTTTGTGCGTGTGCTTGTGGCTGTATGTGTTTGTGTGTGTGTGTGTGTGTGTGTGTGTGTGTGTGTGTGCACAGTATATGTCAAGAACCACTTGCAGTCAGTTCCCTCCTTCTACATGTGTATTTCAGGGATGACACTCAGACTGACATGCTGGGCAGCAAGCGCCTTTATCTGCTGAGCCATCTTGCTATTCCCTCTTCTGGGATTCTTGTCCTCCACCTTTAACGAACACCTTGGTGTGAGTGGCCCATAGATCAAAGTGAAGTCTTAATGTATAATCTAGCAGTTAGTTCAGAAAAGGCCTTACAACTGCTTCCTTGGGCTCTTAGACCACTATTCTTAGAGACACTGATGTGACTTGCAGCTGCTGAAGGAGTCCCATAGAAAGAACCTTGGAAAGAAGAGCTGTGCACTCCAGGCCAGAAGCCAGCCCTAGTGTGCCATAGCCTTGAATAAGCCACATTGGAAGCTTATTCAAGCCTTCTTGAAAATGCACCCCTAGTCCATGTCAAAGTATAGTGTGATAGTTTGAATGTATTTGGCCCCCATAAGCTCATAGGGAGTGGCACTATTAGGAGATGTAGTTTTGTTGGAGTGAGTATGGCCTTGTTGGAAGAAATGAGTCACTGTGGAGGTGGGCTTTGAGGTTTCCTATGCTCAGGATACCACCCAGTGAGTCAGTCGCCTTCTTGTTGCCTGAAAGATGTAGCAATCTCAGCTCCAGCACCCTATCTGCCTGCACGTTGCAATAATCATGATTTATTTTAACAGAAAAATAAAAGTGTATAGAAAAGAAGGTTTTATCTTTAAAAGTATCTTAATTCCTAAAAAGTAGTATGATACATGTACTTATATATTCAGCTATAGACAGGTACATGTCATACATGATTATTAAATATTTATATTATTTATACATTGCATACTGTCAGCAATATTTACATATTATTAATATATAATATTACTTTAATATGGTATTTATGAAGCAATACATTACTTATATGATAACATTTCCCTCAGGTACTCTCTACCTTGTCTTTTTTAAATTTACACTTATTTATTTATTTATTTATTTATTTATTTATTTATTTATTTATTTATTTATTTTACAACCTGACCACAGTTTTCTCTTCTTCTCTCCTCCCAGTCCCTCCCCACAACCTCACCTCTGTCTCTCCACCTTCTACCCTTCTTTGTTTCTGTTCCAAAAAGGGCAGGTATCCAGTGGATATCAACAAAACATGGTATCTCAAGTTGTAGTAAGACTAAGCATCTCGCATTGTATTAAAGCTGGGCAAGGCAACCCAGTATAAGGAATTGGGTCCCAAAAGCTGGCAAAGGAGTCAGAGACAGCACCTGCTCCCACTGTTAGGAGTCCCACAGAAGACCAAGCTAAAACAACTGTTCCAAAAATGCAGAGGTGCTATGTCAGTCCCAGGCTATGCAGGCTCCCCAGTTGTCAGTTGAGTCTCTGTAAACTCCTATGAGCCCAGGTTAGTTGATTCTGTGGGTTTTCTTCTGATGTACTTTTCCCATCTGGCTCTTGCAATTCGTCCTCCTTCTCTTCAGCAGAATTCCCCAAGCTTAGCCTAATGTTTGGCTGTGGGTCTCTGCATCTGTTTCTACTAGTTGCTGAATGAAGCCTCTCTGATGACCACTGGGATAGGTACCAATCTATGAGTACAGCAGAATATTGTTAGGCATCATTACATTGATATTTTTTTTCTTCAGTCATGTTTGGTTCTGTCCTAGGTTTCTGGGCCATCCAGCTTCTAGGTACTGGCACTCCAGGCAGTGTCATGAGGTGTGTGTGGCTCATTCTTGTTGCATGGGTTTCAGGCTGGACTGGTTATTGGTTGACAACTCCCACAATCTCCCTTACCCTTACCCCAGCATCTCCCAAAGGCCAGACAGACTGTAAGTGAAAGTTATGTGGCTTGGTTGTTGTCTGAATCTCTCCAATGGTAGTCGTGCCTGGTCAAAGGTGGTGGCCAGTACATGCTACATAGGCCCCTTTGCCAGTAATCTTAGCAGGGAGCAACCTTGTAGATTCCTTGGAGTTTCCCTTGTACCAGGTTTCTACCGGACCCTGAAATGGCCTACTTTTCCAGTAGACTCTTCAATACTCTCTCCCTACCCTCACCCGATCCCTCATGTTCCCATCCTCACCTGCCTCCAGTCCACACAAGAAATCTCTTCCATTTTCCCTTCTCAGGGAGATCCAAGTTTCTGCCTTGAGCCCTCATTGTTAGCCTCTCTGGGTCTGTGGATTATATCATAGTTATCCTTTATTTTACAGCCAATATCAATTTATAAGTGAGTACATCTTGTATCTACCTTTCTGAATCTGGGTTACCCCACTTAGGATAGTTTTTTCTAGTTCCATCCATTTGCCTTCAAATTTTATAATGTCATTGTTTTTAACATCTGAGTAATACTACATTGTGTAAATGTAACATAGTTTCTTTATCCATTCTTCAGTTGAGGGACATCAAAATTGTTTCCAGGCTCTGGCTATAATGAATAAAGGTACTATGAACATAGTTGAGCAGGTGTCCTTGTAGTGTGATTACCCATCCTTTGGGTATATGCCCAGAAGTGGTATAGCTAGGTCGTGAGGTAAATAGATTCCCAGTTTTCCAATAAACCACCATATTGATTTCCAAAGTGGCTATTCAGTTTTCCACTCCCAGTAGCAATGGAGGAGTGTTCCATTTGCTCCACACCCTCTCCAGTATGAGCTGTCACTTGTGTTTTTGATCTTAGCCACTTTCACAAGTATAAGGTGGAATTTAAGAGTTGTTTGATTTGCATTTCCCTGATGGTTAAGGATACTGAACATTTCTTGAAGTGTTTCTCAGAAATTTGAGATTCCTCTGTTGAGAATTCTCTGTTTAGAACTGTACCCCTGTCAGGGGCCATACAAAAGGACAAAAAGCAGTTTTGGAACTCCTGGAACATGGCTGGTTGTTCAGCAAAACAAAACAAAAAGTGAGCCTTGGAGAGGCAGAGCCCCAAAGACTATATGTCTTGAGGACTTCATGCTATTTTAAGCATAGCTCTGCTTGTTGCCCTTGCAGTCACCATGTCCCTCATAATCTATGAGTTGAAGGAAAACTCTCAGGGGGTTTCTAGCCCCTCACTGGTCAGTGTTGCTGGTACTTAAAATAATAGTGACTGACTTTTACTAAGCATTGCTGATAGAGCAGATTATTATTCAGCCACCACCTTTAGAAAAAATTTAGACATATAGATTGTTAGTAAAGTTAGGTTAAGATGGTTTTGTTAATGGCTCTGAGGTAGAAAATCTTGGGGATTTAAAGTTTAGAAATTTAAAGTTTAGAAAGGCACACTTTCAGTAGTTGAATGGGGGACTCCTTGAAGTCAGGGAAAAGAAATAATGGCATCCTGGCTATTGCTGGTTGACATACCTTTCTTGCTAGGATGGGTTGGTGAATGTATGTGAGTTCTTAGGGATAATTTTTTTTTGCCTGTAATATGTAAAATGTTTAATCATTTAAGGCATATAAAAATATACTACTTTTTACTTCTATTCATTGTAATCATTCACTTAAAAAATAGAATATAACCACATTGTGATTTTTATACTGCTTGAAAGATTTTTGTTGGGGTATATAAGCTGTAAGGAAAAAAATGAAGAATTTTAAAGTAAGTTATCAAGAAAGAAAAAGAACAGAAACACATCAGGTAGAAGAACAGGACAGAAAAAGAATAGAGTAGAACAAGCAACAGAGAGAATAATAAAATAAAGAAGAAGCTTTTATCCCTCAAAAAAGAAGTCTGTGTGTTTTTCTTGCCAGCTCTGCATCTTGTTCCCAGTCTCTCTGACCTACAGAAGGCTGGGTCCTCTGCATACACTATATTTTAATTGGATTAGTTGATTTGTTGATGTCTAGTTTCTTCAATTCTTTATATATTTTGGAAAGCAGCCATCCGTCAGATGTGGAGATGGTGAAGATCTTTCCTCTTTCTGTAGGTTGCTGTTTTATCCTATTGATGGCATCCTTTGCCTAACAGAAGCTTCCCAGTTTCATCATGTCCCGTTTATTTATTGTTGATCTTAGTTCCTGCACTGTTGGTGTTCTAGTCAGAAAGTTGTCTCCCTACTTTCTTTTCTGTCAGGTTCAGTGTATCTGGATTTTTGTTAAGGTTTTTGATCCACTTGGACTTGAGTTTTGTTCAGGGTGATAGATATGAATCTATTTTCATTCTATATGCCAAAATTCAGTTAGACCAGCATTATTGTTTGTCTAAAATCAGGTGTCCATAGGTGTCTGGATTTACAACTGGGTCTTCAATTTGAATCCATTGATCAACCTGTCTATTTTATACCAATAGCATATGGTTTTTATTACTATATCTTTGTAGTAGAGCTTGAAATCAGGGATGGGGATACCTCCTGAAGTTCTTTTATTTTACAGCATAGTTTTAGCCATCTTAGGTTTTTTTGTTTTTCCTTATGAAGTTGAGTATTGTTCTTTCATGTCTGTAAAGATTTGTATGGGGATTTTAGTGGGGATTGCACTGAACCTGTAGATTGTTTTTGGTACGATGGCCATTTTTACTCTGTTAATCCTACCAATCCATGAACAAAGAAGACCTTTCCATATTCTGTTAATTTCTCCAATTTCTTTCTTCAAAGATTTGAAGTTCTTGTCATACAGGTTTTTTACTTGCTCAGTTAGAGTTACACCAAGATATTTTGTATTATTTGTAGTTATTGTGAAGGGTGTTGTTTCTTTGATTTCTTTCTTAACCCATTTAACGTTTGCATATAGGAAGGCTACTGATTTTATTTTTAGTTACTCCTGTATCTAGCCACTTCACTAAAGGTGTTTATCATCTTGTAGGAGTTACTCAGTAGAATTTTTGGGGTAGCTTATATATACTTTCATATCATCTGCAAATAATGACACTTTGACTTCTTCCTTTGCAGGTTGTATTCCCTTAATCTCCTTTAGTTGTATTATTGTTCTAGATAAAACTCCAAGTATTATATTGAATAGATTTGGAGAGAGTGGACAGTCTTATGTTGTTCCTGATTTTAGTGGAATTGCTTTGAGTTTTTCTCCATTTTATTTGATGTTGGCCATCTGCTTGCTGTATATTGCTTTTTATTATGTTTAGGTGTGTCCCTTGTATACCTAATCTCTCCAAGACTTTTATCATGAAGGGGTGTTGGATTTTGTTAAAAACTTTTTTCATTGTATAGTGAGATTATCATGTGTTTTTTTTTTTTTGCTTTCAGTTGGTTTATATAGTGGATTATATTGACAGATTTTTCATATATTGAACCTTCCCTGCCTCTCTGGGATGAAGCCCACTTGATCATGGTGGATGATCTTTTTGATGTGTTTTTGGATTCCTTTTGTGAGTACTTTATTGAGTATTTTTGCATCTGTGTTCATGAGGGAGATTGGTCTGTAAACCTTCTCTTGTTGAGTCTTTGTGTGTTTTGGATATCAGGTTGACTATGGCCTCATAAAGTGAATTCAGCAATGTTCCTTCTGTTTCTATTTAGTGTAGTAATTTGAGGAATATTGTTATTAGGTTGTCTGGAAGGTTTGGTAGAGTTCTGGGCTGAAACCATTTGGTCCTGGGCTTTTTTTGATTGGTAGACTTTTAATGACTGCTTCTATTTCCTTAGAGGATATAGGTGTACTTAAATTGTTTATCTGATCTTGCTTTAACTTTGGTAACTAGTATCTACTGAGAAAATTGTTCATTTCTTTTAGATTTTTCAGTTTTGTGGAGTACAGATTCTTGAAGTTTGATTTCATGATTCTTTGGATTTCCTCAGTGTCTGTTGTCATGTCCCACTTTTTGTTTCTGATTTTGTTAATTTGGATATTCTCTCTCTGCCTTTTAGTTAGTTTGATTAAGGGTTTGTCTATTTTGCTGATTTTTTCAAAGAACCAACTCTTTGTTTCTCTGGTTCTTTGTATTGTTTACTTTCTTTCTATTTATTGATTTCAGCCCTGTGTTTGATTACTTCCTGCTGTCTACTCCTCTTTGGTGTGTTTGCTTATTTTGTTCTAGATCTGTCAGAGGTACTGTTATTTCATTGTTATGAGAATTCTCTAATTTCTTTATACAGGCACTTAGTGCTATGAACTTTCCTCTTAGCACCATTTTCATTGTGTCCCATAAGTTGGAGGATGTTGTGCATTCATTTTCATTGAATTCTCGAAAGTCTTTAATTTCTTTATTTCTTCCTTGATCCAGTGATAATTCAGTAGAAGGTTGTTCAGTTTTCATGAGTTTGTAGGCTTTCTGTTGTTTATGTTGTTGTTGAAATCCAACCTCAATCCATGGTGATCTGATAGGATACAGGGGATTATTTTAATTTTCTTGTATCAGTTGAGACTTGCTTTATGACAAAGTATGTGGTCAATTTTGGAGAAGGTTCCATGACATGCTGAGAAGAAGGTATATTCTTTTGTGTTTGGGTGAAATGTTCTGTAGATATCTGTTAGGTTTATTTTAGTTAGATCTATTAGTTCAATTATTTCTCAGTTTATTTTATGTCTGGATGACCTGTCCATTGTTGAGAATGTGGTATTGAAGACTCCACTATTAATGTTTGGGGTTCTATGTGTGATTTAAGCTTTAGTAATGTTTTTTTTTCACAAATGTGGATGCCCTTGCTTTAGGGGCATATATTTAAGAATTGAAATATAATCCTAGTGGATTTCCTTAATTAGTATGATATATTCTTCACTATTTCTTTTGATTAATTTTAGTTTGAAGTCTATTTTGTTAGCTATTAGGATACCTACATTCACTTGCTTGTTAGGTCAATGTGATTGGAAAATACTTTTCCAATCATTTACTCTGAGGTAATGTCTATCTTTGATGTTGAGCTGTTTCTTATATGAAGCAGAAGGATGGACCCTGTTTTTATATCCATTATTAGCCTGTATCTTTTTATTGGCCAATTGAATCCATTGATATTGAGAGATATTAATGACCAGTGATTGTTAATTCCTGTTATTTTTGTTGTTGTTGTTGTTGTTGTGTTGTGTGTTTTCCTTCTTTGGATTTTGTTGGGGTGAGAGTATCTCTTGCCTGTGTTTATGTGGGTGTGTGTAGTTAAACTTCCTTGAGCTGTAGCTTCCCTTCTGGTACCTTCTGTATGGCTGGATTTGTGGATAGATATTGTTTAAATTTGACTTTGTCATGAAATACCTTGTTTTCCTCCATCTAAAGTGATTGATGGTTTTGTTGGTATCTGTGGCCTCTTAAAGTCTGCAAACCATCTGTCCAGGCCCTTTTGGCTTTTTACAGTTTCCATTGAGAAGTCAGTTGTAATTCTCATAGGTCTGCCTTTATATGTTACTTGGCCCTTTCCCTTGCACTTTTCTAATATTCTTTCTTTGTTCTTTATATTTAATATTTTGATTATTACATGACACAGGGACTTTCTTTTCTGATCCAATCTATTTGGTGTTCTGAAAACTTCTTGTACCTTTATAGGCATATCCTTCTTTAGGTTAGGGAAATTTTCCTCTATGATTTTGTTAAATATATTTTCTAGGTTTTTGAATTGAGATTTTGCTCCTTCTTCTGTTTCTATTATTCTTAGCTTTGGTTTTTTTCATGGTGTCTCAGATTTCCTGAATGTTTCGTGTTAGGAGGCTTGTTTTTTGTTTATTTGTTTGTTTGTTTTCCTTTGCTCTAATATTTTCATTGACCAATGAATCTATTTCTTCTATTGTACCTTCAATGACTGAAATTCTCTCATCTATCTCTTGAATTCTATTGGTGATACTTGCATATGTAGTTCCTGTTTGCTTACCCAGATTTTCTATTTCCCGAGTTATCTCAGTTTCTGTTTTCTTTATTGCTTCTAATTAGATTTTAGATTCTAATTTGTATGTCTTGAATAGTTTCCTTCAACTGTTAGTTTTTTCTTGGCTTTCTTATCATGCTTTAAGGGATTTGTTGATTTCCTCCAATTTTTCAATTTCCTTTCTTCAATTTCTTTAGGGAAGTTTTTCATCTCCTCTTTAAGGACATCTATTATTATCATAAAGTTGGTTTTAAGATTGTTTTCTTATGCTTCTGCTATGTTGGAATATTCAAGGCTTGCTGTAGTGGCATGGCTGGGCTCTGGTGGTGACATATTGCCCTTACTGCTGTTGTTTGTGTTCTTACACTTAGGTTTAGGCATTTGAATTTGGAATGATTATAGATCTAGATACCAATTTCTGGATTTATTTTTGTTGTGTGGGTGTTTCTTCCTTAGTTTCCATTTCCTCTCTGGTCCTCTGGATCCCATGGCCTGTGGTTGAATAGAGGTTCTCTGACAACATTGGGAGCTGAACTTTTGATGGCCTGGATGACCTCTGGTCCAGCAGGGGGTTGCTGCCCGAGTTTGAGGCTGAAGTTCTGGCTATGTATGTACATGGCCTCTAATCTGGATTGGGGTATTCTGAGGTTCAGATGCTGCCCTGGCTTCTGGTGTGGTAGGAGGCCTCTGCCTGGTTTTTAGGAAGTTGGCCCAGTCTCTAGGGTTTAGGATTCTGGACTGGCCTCTGATGGGGTGGAAAGCTTTTGACACAAGTGTTAGTCAGGATATGGTAATGAGGAGAGGAAGTGCAGCTGGTATTATCCTGGGTGAGTTGGGGGGGAGGGGTGAAGGTCAGTATTAGTTGGGGTTCAGGATGCTGACCTAATCTCTGGGGGAAGTGGAAGCTTCTGCCACAGGTGTGGGCCGGATGTGGTGACAAGGATAGGAGGGGCAGTTGGGGTTATGCTGAGTGAGTGAAGGTGGGGTGGGGCAGTAGTATTACATGGGTTTAGGATGATGTCCTGTCCTCTGCGGGAAGAGGAGGCTTCTGCCAGAGGTTTGGGCCAGGCATTGTTTCTACTTTATGTTTTGAGACAGGATCTCTCACCAAACATAGTGCTCACTATTTTGTGTAGCCTGGCTGACAAGCAAGCTTGAGAGATTCACTGCTCTCCACCTCCCCACCATGAATATTTAAAATACATGCCACCATACCTAGCTTGGATTCAAACCAAGGTCTCATACTTGCATAGCAAGTTTTGTACTAATGATGAAATATAAACCCCATGCTCATCAAAAATCTAAATACTTATTCAGTTCCTTTCTTTGTGTTTTTTATTATGTTTTTATAATTTAAAACAAATTTTAAATTTAAATAAATTTGATCATATTCCTCCCCTCCCCCAAGTCATTCCAGATCCTCTCCCCCTCCCTACCCACCCACCTTTAAGCTCTTTCTCAGTTAACAAAAACCCAATGCAACAACAAAATCTCCCAAACCAAGAAAACATAATAAAACCCCACCCAAAAAGACAACAACAGCAACAATAACAACAACAACAACAACAAACCCAAACACCAAACTGTAACCAAATAAAAGCACACAAAAAGACTGTGGAGTCCATTATAGGCTTGTCAACTACTCACATAAAGGCCTGTCCTGAAGTGGTTGATATACCCACTGTCACTCTGTTGGAGAAAACTGACTTTCCCTCTACCAGCAGGTATAAGTGACAATTGAGTTGTCAACCTTTACTCTAGTAGCTATGTTTTCATTAATTAATTTATTTATTCACTTATTTATTTCAAATATAACAAAATGAAACATCTGATAAAACAAAAACTATTGCATTGAATTTGGACAAAACAAACTAACAGAAATAAAAGAGCACAAAATAAGGCACAAGAATCAGAGAACGAATTATTCACACACTCAGAAATCCCATGAAAACAATACCAACTCAGCTTTTGTATTCTCTGTGTATGCTTTTCCTTTCTAACATGTTGATACCAGACTAACCAACTAACCTATACAAATGTGCAATTCAAAGGAAATGCACCTATTTTCTCAAATTTCAGAATAGCTTTGATACTAAGTTTCACATATTTTCTTCTTGTTCAACAAATATGTTGACAGGTCATTTACATTCACTTATTATAGTCCTAAACAAACTTTAATATGATACATTACCAGATTCCTATAATGTGCAAACACATGTCTAGGTACACTTAGGAATAAGTTATTTAATAAAATGTCTCTGCTTCTTACAGACTGACATTCTAGTAAGTGACACAAGTAGCATTATTAGTTTAGTTCCAGCTTGTGACAATCACACTAACAGTGCTACAAGTGAGTCATCATCATTTTAAACAGTTTAGATCATGACACTTTCCTGTTGTCTTTTTATGAATTCATTCTGTAATAGTAAACAAAGGATAAGAAAGTCTTAAAGCAATTGTTTTGTTCCTAGTAGCTAGGCTAAATGTTCAACTCAATTTTCCTTTTTATTAGAGGCAAAGTGTCCCCATTGGATGCTGGAGCACTAGCCACACAGGTAGAATAAAGATGAGTAAGGTTCTAGAGAGGTCATGCAAGGACACAACACCAAATTAGCAAAAGGGGTGGAGCAACTAGAAAGAACCACACACCACACCTTTTACCACTAGACAAGCACCAGCTTTACTCAGTGGTTTTGATTAGAAGTTAATATTGGGCCAGGCGTTGGTGGCGCACGCCTTTAATCCCAGCACTCGGGAGGCAGAGGCAGGCGGATCTCTGTGAGTTCGAGGCCAGCCTGGGCTACCAAGTGAGCTCCAGGAAAGGCACAAAGCTACACAGAGAATCCCTGTCTCGAAAAACCAAAAAAAAAAAAAAAAAAAAAAGAAGTTAATATTGGCCCGCAGAATTAAAAAAGCATCGGCTTTTCCTCTGCCTGTATCACTAATGTGTTGCTTGATTTAGAGTGTGCTTCTTAAGTAGCTACTGTCTGCTTTTTCTCTAAAATGACCTAATAACATCAACCTAGAAGTTTGACAGAATTAAATAAACAACACATTTAAAGCCTTTGTCATGATATCTGATACCGAATGGTCTTCAGAATGTTTATTTCTGTACTGTTGTACTTTTTCTAGCGTTTAGATTGAAAAAGTCTCAGTTATGAAAGTTGTGCACTGAGTTTTATAATGGTGTATAATGGTGATGTTTAACAAAATCCCAGAGCATATTAGCAACATGTGGGGTTATGCTGTTTTAGCTATTCCTGAGTGAGTTTTGGAGCAGGTGCATTGTCACAGTACTCTCGAGTGCCAGATTCTCTTAATGACCACTGTTTGAAGTGCTGTCTGGCAATGGACTCCAAGGAAATTTTATGTTAACAGCAAGAACTGAAAGGAAGTTTTTCAATGTAGCTGAAAAATTTTAGAAAGATTGCTATAAAATATCAGAAAGCAGTTAGCCATAGAATAGTATGTCCATTTTAAGTCATAGTGTTTTACATCAAAGAAATTCAAGGCTGGAGAGATGTACTGGTGTAGGCAGTAGTCTGCCTAAGGCAGGCCACAGGGAGTGAATTCACTGTGAGTTGTGCAATTCAGACCTGCAGCCCTCTGGAGAAGGGACTGCTCACTAAGTGAGGCTCAGCCTTAAAGGGAATCTCTAAATGTGAATCCTTGCTTTGCAACAGACATCATAAAATATATACCCCCAGATAATCAGTCAGCAGCAGGCTCTCTGCACTCAGCTTAGGATTTCTCAGTCTTTGCATTTACATGATTCCTAGGATTATCTGAAATGTTTTCAATCAAAGATAGATCACAAAGGATAAAATCTGACTATACTGGGGCAAAAACTGCAATCAGAGATGATCCTCCAAGTCCCTCTGAATGTGGAATTGATCTACATAATTAATCTACATGATTCTGCTACACTCAATGACTTCAGACATGCCTTCTGGGATCAGTCTCTCTTTGTTGAAACTTTGTCTTTAAAATATCAAGAATGGTGAGCCTATCTACGACAAATGGAAGCTGAAATTGCCTGTGACTGGAGACTTTTAGACTGCCTAGTCAAAAGGGAGATGAAAGCCTAGAGAGAGCTTAATTAACTCATTTTTTTCCTGTTTGATGATTCATGTCTGCTACTTTGTGCATTAATTCCTATTTTAAGGTACTCTATAACTTTGGTACATCACGATTCGAAACAACTCTAGTAGTCCTGTGAGTTTACAGTGCATACTTAATAGAGATGTATTGGGAAATTGTGAAAATATTTAAGGTTAAAAGAAAATAACACACTCATGTTGTCCATTATAAGTCACTGGTCCTTTGAAAATAATTAAATTTAAATTAATTAAAATGAGATAAAGTAGAAAAATTTGGTTCATAGAGAACCCTATGGTCAAGTCAAATGCTCACTAGCAAAACAGTGCAGGTTTAGGACACATCTGCTATTGCAGAGGGGTTCATTGAATGATGCATTTAGACTAAGAACAGTGAGTAACCATTTTGTAGTCCCTGCTTTTTAGCTTTTTGGAGATAGTCAGATAATGGCAATGGCACACTCAGCAAAGCTAGATGTTCTAAGCTGGGCGTATTCCATATTGGCTGATGTAATGGTTTGAAAGAAAATGGCACTATAGGAAGGTGTGTCCTTGTTGGAGTAGGTGTGGTCTTGTTAGAGGAAGTGTGTTTCATTCGCTTTCTGCTGCCTGCCCATCCCTTTGTAGAACATTTAGCTCCTTCTCCAACACCATGTCTGCCTATATGCTGCCATGTTTCCTGCCATAATGATAATGGACTAAACCTTTGAAACTGTAAGCCAGCCCCAATTAAATGTTTTCCTTTATAAGAGTTGCTGTGGTCATGGTGTCTCTTCAAGCAATAGAAATCCTAACTAAGACAGGTAACTTATGGATAAATGGTTGGAAAAACGAAAAAGAGAAGATGAGAAGGAGAGAGGGAGAAAGGGAGGAAGACAGTTGCCAAGATGGCTCAGTGGGTAAAGGTGCTTGCTTTCAAGCCTGATGACCTGAGTTTTATCCCTGTGACTCACACAGTAGGAGAGAGAACTGATTCCTACTGGTTGCCCTCTAACTTAAAAATGTGCATCATGAGATATGTTTCTGTGTATGTGTGTGTGCGCGTGCACACACACATACACACACACACATTGAGAGAGAGAGAGAGAGAGAGAGAGAGAGAGAGAGAGAGAGAGAGAGAATTGAAAACTTCAGAGAAAAGGAAGAAAGGAGGCTGCTGCTTGTGTGCAGGGCTTTTGTCCATAGAATATCACACTGAAATGTCATCACAAAAAATGATAGCTCCTTTACTCCACAACATGATGTTCCTCCATTAGGATTGAATTCTCTTAACTGCTACTGTGCAACAATAACCAAAGAACAAAAGGAGGCTAGTTATTTTGCTGTGAAAACTTTTATAACCATGCCAAGGATAGTGACCTTGAATTACAACTTAGATTATGTTAAGATAGCTAATTGACAAAGCAAAAGTTTTCACACATCTTAATATCACATAGACAAGACCCAAATAGTCATAGATATCTCACTGCACATTGACACAAAGTCTTGATATGAATTAGCAGTCCGTGGAGACTCATCAAGCATCTCCTGGTAAGTTTCTAACCTTCATAGCTATGGAGGACACAGCCTTCTACTATAATTAATTTCCTTTCCTTTAGTTTTCTTAGACCCATGTAATTACCCTACAGTCTTAATTCACCTGAGGTTAAAAATCTGTTTTCAGGACTTGAGGCAATATTAGAAGACATAAAAATACATAGTACAACCAGGTGTGTTGTGCTGTGCATAAAATACAAAGAATATAGCAAAAATATTTAAAATACGGCTTCTTAAAGTGTTGGTAGGTGGCTTGCTCAGGAGTAATTGTTATATTGGGGACACATTTTTAGGTAAATGAAGATAGTTTTCTAATCTATTTCCTGGTTAATTCTTTTCTAATTCCTTTAATCTCTTTTCCCAATCCCAACCATAGTAAACTTCTCCAGCTGCCCAGTAGTGACATAGAGTTCTTTCATCTCTGCCCCACTTCATGAACACTGCCTGAGACTTGGAGACCTCAGTTATTCCTCATCCTCAGAAAACTTAGTGGTCTTCCGGGAGTTGCAGTTGAATTTGAGGTAAGGTTTATTTTTCCATATAATATTTAAATGCCAGCCCTTGTCTTGAATTCTAAGATACCATAAGAATTTCAGAACTATAAGATATTGTTGAGGTCTTTTCTACTTTGAATCATTGGTATTGAATATTTTCATCACTGTTGAGTT
Organism: Peromyscus attwateri; assembly: GCA_902168425.1. Classification (NCBI taxonomy): domain Eukaryota; kingdom Metazoa; phylum Chordata; class Mammalia; order Rodentia; family Cricetidae; genus Peromyscus; species Peromyscus attwateri. The sequence continues at coordinate 65,806 of CABHPP010134079.1, forward strand.
ATGGTACATTTTAAATTACCATAAGATTAATCCTTTTCAAGTTCACAACCCAATGAATTTTAGTGTATTCAAAAGGTTTAGGACCCTCTCTACTGTTTTACCTTGAAACAGTTATATCACCCTGAAATGACCATTAGAAATATCTTATTTTCATCTCCCTTCATTCTTTAGCAACCACCAATCTACATATTTTTGCAAGAACTTTTCTATTTTAGGCAATTCATATAAATTGAGTCATATATCACATGGTGCTTTGTGTCTAGCTTGTTCTCCTTCCCCACAACTGTACAAATAGTCATTCTTTATTGTAGCTGAGTAGTGCTGCATTGCATGGTCACCCTTCCAGCACTTGTCCTTCAAGTTGGTTCTAATTTAGCTACTCTAGCTAACTTGTCATGTCAATTACATAGTGACACAGTGCCCAGTTATTGGGTAATATTCCTGGGACTTACATTTCTGGATCATGTAGTAATTTTTGTTTACATTTTTAGGACCCTCCCAATTATTTTTAAGAGCATCTGAATAGTTTAACCTGTCTACATACTCAAAGGTTTATATTGTCCTTTAAATTTGTATGAACATGGAGATGCTGAAAGAGTAAGAGAAGCAATGTAAAAGCTTTTAAGGAATAAAATTTCAAAAGTGGATTGGTGGCAATGACTCTTCCCTCCATTAAGTTAAAAAAGAAAAATAATAGTCGCCCTCACCCAAATTTATGACCACATTCCTCAAAGCAGTCAGCTTTCTGACCAACAGCACACAATGCGTGGGTAGAGCTGCTAAGACCAGAAGAAAGTGAGCTGTGTCGCTGACTCACAGACCTCTGCAGCTTTCCAGTCTACTCTGCTCCAGGAGCACCATGTGAAAACACAGATCCCATTGTCCGGGCTCTTCCTATCAAGACTGGTATAACAAATGCTTTATTCTCTGAGTTAAACAATAAATGTATATATTATTTATTTATTACACTAAAAGTTATTTTGGTTTGCAACAGTAGTTGGTATGAAATCCCACTTCCTTAGGTTTATACTTTCATTAAGCTGATGGGGTTGAACACTGTTTTAAGGTGCTTGTTGACCCCTTGCATATCTTCTATGCAGCAATATTAACAATACTAATCAAACCCTAGTTGTTCTGTTAGGGTGATTGGATGCCTTGTATCCAACTAAACAATATACTACAGACTAACTTTATATTCAGGGTTTCAAATATAGATTTTAAGTGAAAAAGCAGAAAAGGCATTCTATGTAAATAGAAATCAAAGGAGAGCAAGGGTGGCTAAATCAGATTAAATAGAGTCTTAGTATAAGTTTACAAAACACAATGACCACTGAACACTAATAAAAGGTTCCCTGTTACGTAAAATTATAAGTTACAAAATTTATACATCTAATATCATACCATCAAAATAGCTGAAGCAAAACTAACAATTGCAAGAATAAATAGATAGTCTTTTTTATTTTATATTCTATTTAACTTCAATACCTCGTTCTCAATAATGTTCAGAAACACTTGTCAAAAAATAAGTGAGAAACTAGAGAGTTTAAAAATACAAGGTGTTAACCAGATCCAAGAGGCAAGTTCAGGATATTCTTCCCAATGACAGTAGCATTTATATCATTCTCAAGTACTCCTGGGACAGTCTACAAGAGCAGTCATATGCTATAAAACTCTTAAACTTCAATAAAAATAAAAAGACAATTCCATAGAAATACTCTCTCTAAGCACAACATTATGTAGTTAGAAATGAATAACAATTAAAACTCTAATTTTTGTGAAGTTGTAGAAATTGATCATTCCATTGACCAAAAAATAATGAGAAAAAATAGGGAATTTTTAGAGACAGATTCAAATGAATATACCAATATTTATGAGATACAACAAAAGCAATGTTAAAACTAATAGGTCAATATTTTGTATCATAAACAAAACAAGAACACCAAGCTTCAAATTCTAACTTAATAAATTTAAGAACTAGAAAAAGAAATACAAAACTCTAAACTCAAAGTTGGCAGAAGGAAGAAAATATGATTATAGTAGAAATAAATTGTGTAGAGGGTAAAAATTATAGAGAAAATAAATTGAAGTTCTTTGAGGTCAACAAAATTGAATATATTTAGCTTGAACAATTTAAAAAACATTAGAAAGTCCTCATATCAATAAAATAAGAAATAAAAATGGAGACATTATGTAGATGGAAGTTTCTGTCCTACCCAGTCCCACAGCCATTCAAATAAACACACAGAGGCTTATATTAATTATGACCTGTTTGGCCTATGGCACTGGCTTATAACTAACTAACTTTTATGCTTAAATTAACCCATAATTCTCGTCTATGCTTAGCCACATGGCTTGGTACCTTTTCTCAGTCTAACGTTCTCATTTTACTTTCTCTGCATCTGGCTGGCAACCCTGTCTCTACTTTCCTCTTCCCAGAATTCTCCTAGTCTGTTCACCCCACCTATACTTCCTGCCTGGCTACTGACCAATCAGCATTTTATTAAACCAATATGACTGACAAATCTTTACAGTGTGCAAGAACATTATCCCACAGCAACATTTTTTAAATTCTAAATAAATTTAATTGGCTACTGTGAATAACTACATGGAAACAATTAGACAACCTAGATGAAACAGACCAAATTGAAAAAATATGATCTGCCCATACTAAGTAAAAAATAAAGAAAACTAAATAGTTTTAAACTTGTAAGGACATTGAATTTGTAATAATACCAACAACAAAATTTCCCAAAGAAAAGAAACTGTATGTGATGACTTCAGTGAGGAATTCCACCAAACATTAGTGGAAGTAATACCAGTTCATCTTCAAACTTGCCAACAGCAAAGGAATTGAAGGGATAAATTTTAACAATAGGAAGAGTTGTACCTGCAAGTAGGCCAGAAACAAATAAGAAAGATAGGGACAACATCTTTTATGGACTGAGGCAAAATACCGGCAAGCCACATTCAGGAACGCATGAAAGAATTTTACATGGAGACAATGCAGGACTGAAAAGATAGCTCAATGTGGGAAAATGGATTAATATGATAGACATATCAACAATTAAGAAACTTAATTAGGTAACAATCATATCAATTAACTATTCAAAGCAATACAACCTACAATGACATAAAAATAAATAAAATACCAGACACTAAATTAACCAAAGAAGTTAAAGTCTTATACAATGAATATTATAAAACATTCTTGAAAGGAATTAAAAGGATATGGAAAAGTATCTCATGTTCACTAACTGGAATATTTAAAAGTATTAAGATATTAGAATCACCCAAAATAAATCCCCTGACACATTTTTTTAGAAATAAGAAATAATATTAATGAGAAATATCAATGGATTTGGAAAATAACTACTGAAGAACAAAGTGGAAGTGTTGGCGGCAATGGGGTGAGGCTAGCGACACAGTTCCCTGTTCCCACCTGCAGAAGCCTGAGGAGTTACAAAGACCTCCATGCTGGATGCTTGACTACATTGCAAAAAAGCATTCTATTAAGAGATTTTAACAAAGACTTCAGCATGGGTTCACTAGCAGTACACCTACCTGCACACCCCATGTGTGGGTGTGTGCTTCTCAAGAAACTGAAGTTCAATGATCTCAGCAATGGCTGACTGGAGAGGTTTGGAGGGTTAAGGGTTCATCCTCCCTCCATCTCTTCATCTCCTTTCCTTTGTGATTGTTTTGCTGTCTGATAATGTAGAGCAATGGATCATAAGAGTTCCACAATATTTCATTGCAGGGTGTGACCATCTTAATATCACATTCTCTAGTTTGTGACACAGAAAACTCCTGGCTCATACAGCTATTATTTACTTTTGTTCAACACTATACAATTTTTCCACATTTTTCTTAAATTTATTCCTAAGTATTTTATTCTTCTTTTGCTATTATAAGTAGAATTGCTTTTTTGATTTTATTTTTGCCTTTTCCATTGTTAGTATATAATAGTACAATGATTATGTGTGTTGATTTTGCACCCTGCACCTCTGTTGGAATTGTTTATTTGTGCTAATTAACTTCTACTAATGGATGTTTGTCACTTTGTATTTGGGAGTAGCACATCGATATTTTACTAGTCATCTCATTAATAAGTGATATAAAATACTATGTTATCACTACAGTGGTCACAATAAGATTTTGAGTGGTCAAGTAGGTCATGTTCTCATGTAAAATAAATTGCCGATCCAAAATGGCAGCTTGGTTGTGGATTTCACTCACCAGCATCTTTTTAGTGCCTCTTTACATCCTGCAGGCTCCTGCAGGGAAGTTGTGAAGAGAGGATCAGGTTGGAGTAAGTTCTGCTGTGATTCTCCATTCTACTGCTAATTCAAAAGTGGCATGATGCAATACCCTTTTGAATGGCTTAGTAATATTTCAGTGGCTGAGAAATCATAAAGCGAACTGGGGCTAATTCTCTTAATCTTAAGTTCCATGATGCTGCTGAAATTTGAATTTCAGCTTTCTTTGGGCCAACCTACTGTTTTTATTTCAAGCCAGAAACAAGTTGACCTAGTGCTTGGGCAGGAGGTAAAGTATATATACCTCCTGTATAAAGTTCTTGTTTCTATCTCTCTGTAACACCCTCAATATGTTTTGGACTAATAGATGATGTACAAACTGCCATGAACATGTACCAGAAATGAGGCTTGTCTATGGACTGTTAGATACTAGCTTTCTTAGTATTTTATTCACAATTATTATTTCCATTGTCCTTCTTCTTTCTATTCTAAATAACAAAAGTCAAGATTTTGCTAAACCTATAGAATTCTTACCTATACAACAAAACCACAAATGGATTTCTGACTTCAGTCTTTGCTAATAACTGTTCCCTATTTATGGATATTAGATTCGTGCTTAATTCTAAAATTAGTTCAGCTTGAGGCATAAACTGACTAAATTTCTCCTTTTGTCTGCCTTGTTAATAATCACCAATCTTTCTAGATTAGACTAGTCAAGAATTCAAACAGCTATGGTAAACAGAGTAAAATATACATATACATACACAGAGGGAGAGGGAGAGGGAGACAGAGAGACAGAGAGAGAGAGACAGAGAGAGAGACAGAGAGAGAGAGACAGAGAGAGAGAGAGAGAGAGAGAGAGAGAGAGAGAGAGAGAGAGAGAGAGAGATTGGGTTCAGCCTAGGCATTGCATTTATGTTTCACAATATTACAAGGTTACTGAATGAAAATAATATAGACACATCCAATTTTGCATGTTCAAGTCATTAGAATGCCAAATTTCTAATTTCTACAGCATTATCCAAGAATACATATACAGTTGTGTGTTTAGATGTAATGTGACATTTCCTGATAACAAGCCTATTAAAGAAGCCCAAGGAGACTAAATGTGTTTGTCTGAGAATCCAAGTTCTGGAGTTTTGTTCCTTCACATCTTGGCTCCTCCATTTGCTTGGGCAAGTCTGTATTATTCTTTTCAGCTCCAGTTTTCCATATGTAAAATTGAAGTAGTAATTGTCATTTTAGCTCACTTCTTCTGAGGAGGTACCCTAAAAATTAAGGAGATTAGTAGTCAGTGGACCCACAGACAATTTTCACTGCACAGATTTCATTATTAGCCTTTTTGGGAAAGAAATCTAGGGGAGGGAGAGCAGAACCCTTGATTGAATGGGAAGAGCTTGAAAATGAACTGAGGTGAGACATCTACCTTCAGAACATGATAAAAGGAATGTGTTAAAAGGACAAAGAATAGCCCTTTCACCTCCCCTTACTCAAATACACACCTGCTACCCCTAACTCCACATTACCTAGCTGACCTGACTCCTGAGGAAAACAGGGCATCCGTTCTACTGCCATTACTTCTATTCCAGAAGGTGTAGCCTCGCCACTTGAGTAAAGGCCTGTCAGATGAATGAGTCCCCACTGTGGGATCAGGGCAGCCTGGAGAGCCACGCTACATACTGACAATTGCAACAGACTACTGCTGTCAATAGGAGAATCTGTCACCTGCCAGCCAGTACAGCAATTGGATGTCCACATCCCAGCACAATGGAAGAGCTCATATGTCACGGTGTAACCTGATATTCAGCACAGGCTTTCTGTTTAACCAGTGCATAGAGGGTGTAGCAGGGATAATGATGCTGTCTGGGCCTCTAGGGTAGCCCTCTATGGAGAAGCACTGCCCCAGTTTTTGGCAGAAAATCACCGTGAGTAAGAAGCACTGATGCTCAGGACTTCTTAATGAAGAACCAAGACAGGTGATGATACCACTAGGCTTTTCTTCTTGGAAGTTGCTACTTTTCTATTCATTTTTGTTCTCTGCTAATGGCTCTTAGGACTTTCTCTTGATGCACCTTGGAAGAGAGGTGCTAGGAGTCCAGATGGAACTTTCTGGCAGATGTGCTTCCTGCACAGTCTTCCGGGTCATTTGACTTGTAAGTTTATCTCTCCATTTCTAAGTGTGAATAGCTAGGGTTCACAAGCTGCCTCCAGGTGGTTTTTTTATAGTGGCTCAACACCACTCTACAGAGACCTGTGTTTCCTGCTTTCCTGTACTATTAATCACAGGAGGTTGTTAATGTGCCTTTATTGACCAGTTACACAACAATATTTAATAGACACTTGTAGGACTTCATTTGCCTCTGCAAGCCACAGAGTAAAGAGGAAGTTCAGGAATATTCTGTCCTCTGAATATTCCATGGTACAAGTTCTGCACTGTGTGATTAGGGCTGAAATATATACTTTTGTTTGGAAAGAAGTAGCTTTTTGTTGTGGAGTGAACTTGCCCTCAATGATATGTTTTGCAATAGGAAATCAACATCAGAAAAGGCTTGAATCCAAGGTTCAGCCACTTATTTGTTTAAATCACCCCATTGTGGAGTCTTATTTTTCTGCAATGATAGTGAGACAGGAAGAACATCCTATTAAGCTGAAATTGATGTCAAAACAAAGGCACTCAGGACTAAATCTGAATTAGTAATTAGCTAAATGGTTAAGTCCATATGTTGGATGATACAACTCTGTTACCCATTAATCAGCTAATGACAATCCACTAAACTTGCCTTCTCATTTTAAATTTATTCTTAAATATGAAGTCATCTAGTTATCTTTTATCAAATTACACACATAAAAAAAGAGATGACACCTTGATTTTTGTATCGAAATCTAATTTCTACTTCAGTATCTGGAATCCACTTAAACACATCACCCACTTTATCACTTTTCTGCAGTGAGATGACACACAGCAAAACCATCTTGTTTTCCAAAGGCCTAAATTCAAATGCCAAAGATACATCAAGTGGTCACAAGTGGTGTCCTGTGCCCTGCAGTTGGAGAATTATGTCTCTGTCATATTATGTGGGAAACTCATTCCAAAAATGTGGAGAAGAAGGCAGGTCCCAATCATATATGGCTTTAAGTGTTTGGCCTCTTCATGCAGTTTACAAAGTGGATGATTTCGAGTTGCCTGGCTCCTCTGAGGAGACTGTGGAGATGGCTGCACACTGCTGCCTGGGCCAAAAGCTGAAGTGGTGGTGCCTGGGCCTGCATCCAGTCCAAGCTGTTTCCCACTCTCAAGTTTCTGGCCAGAATCCAACAAGATATTTTTCTGTTTACTCTGTGGATTATCTGGACTTTTCCATGTCTCATCTTTCAATCCTGGTCATCACTGTGACTCCCAGGCCGTAAAGGATATTTCAGAAATGGCTTCAACTTTTAAGCTGCCTTTTAGTTAACTCAGGTAAGAATAGTAGAGATTATATAAATTTGAAATACAACAAAATCTGAAAGCAATTTAAGTAACACCTGTTATTGTAATTTTACTACTACACAAATAGCAAAAAGAGCCATGATACATATTTTTATTTAAGGGATGAAAAGTTTCTAACTGTGGGAATATAAAAATCACAAAATAGAGTGCTTATTTACAAAACAGAAAGAAAGCAGAATTATTTCAGCAAAAGAGCTCTGCTTTACTTTCTGGTCCAAAATTCCCAGGCTTTTCCTATAATTTTTAAAAACATATGCAGTGCTTGGGCTAGAGAGATGGCTTAGCAGGTAAAGTGTTTGTTGTCTATGCATGAGGACTAGAGTTCAGAGCAAGCTGAATCCCTGGAGCAAGCTGGACAGTCAAACTAGCTGGGTTCAGCAAGAAGTCCTGCCTCAATATATAAGGTAGAAAATAACCAAAGAAAACAATTGACATCAACATAGGTCCTTGGCCAGTATGTGCACACATATACACATGCATGTGCATGTGCACATGCACATACCTATGCCAATGCACATGAAAATACACATACATTTGTAAAGTGCTAGATATAAATATATTTTTGTAAAACCTATGCACACTCATACCACATACAACTCCATACGTGTGTGTGTGTGTGTGTGTGTGTGTGTGTGTGTGTGTGTGTGTGTGTATGTATTTAAGTGTTTGGCCTGTTCATGCAGTTTACAAAGTAGATGATTTCCGGTTGCCTGGCTCCTCTGAGGAGACTGTGGAGGTGGCTGCACACTTCCAGAAATATTTATTTGGTTTTTTTGAGACAGGGTTTCCCTGTGTAGTTTTGGTGCCTGTCCTGGAACTCGCTCTGTACACCAGCCTGTCCTCAAACTCACAGAGATCCGCCTGCCTCTGCCTCCTGAATGCTGGGATTAAAGGAGTGAGTCACCACCACCCTGCTCCTAATGTTTTTGAAGAATTTGAAAAACTGTTGTATAAGTTCTTAGTTTTCTTGATTGATAAAATAATATTGATGTAATTACTAAGGCCACTCCATGTAGTTATAAGGAAGATTTATTTAGTGGGTAACTTACAAATGAAGGGATAGGTAGGTGGTGGGTACTGGAAAAGAGGCAGCGCAGTCTGGGCGGTGTTCTCTGGAGAACCCTCTTCGATCTACCTCTCGCGTCCAGGTCCAGGAAAGAAGAGAGCACCGCACATCCCGATCTCTGGTCTTCAGGGCCTCCCTTGGCCCCGCCTTGTAGGCGTGATAGTTACGGAAGCCTCAATGGGGGTTGGAACTTTCAGACTAAAGCTGGAATGGCTACCCACTACAAAATAATCTTAAAATGTCCTCAGAAGAAAGCTTGGGGGCCATTTGGTAGAATTTGAAAAAAAAATGGTGGGGCAGGCAAACTGTAAGTCTTAATAGTTGCAGAAAGGAGAGATATGAATAAGAGGGCCATTCCTGCCATTTCCTTACTATTTCTTTACTTGAGTCAGCTTTCCTGGGGGTGGTCTTCTGACCAGATGATTGACAGGAGGCAAGTGCATAGCACTAAATGCCTACATTAAAAACTTGGAGAGCTCTCATATTGACAACTAAGAAGCACACCTGCAACTCTAGAACAAAAAAGAAATAATACCCCAAAGGAATAGACTTCATGAAATAACCAAACTTGGGGCTAAAATCAATAAAATAAAAACAGCAACAACAACAAAAGCAATACACCACAATAACACTGATACCTAAACCACACAAAAACCCAAGAAAGAAAGAAAATTATGGACCAATATCTCTTATGAACATAGATGAAAAATTCTCAATAAAATATTTGCAAACTGAACCCAAGAACACATCAAAAAATTTAATCCACCATGATCTAGTAGGCTTTATTCCACAGATGCATAGATGGTTCAAAGTAGGTAAATCAATAAGTGTAATCAACCAAATAAACAGACTGAAAGATAAAATAAAAACAAACAAAACCAAACTAAAAGAAAAGGAAATACAACACACACAATCCACTCATTAGATGTAGAAAATAGATGGAAGAGGACAGAATTTTAAAATTCCATGATTAAAGGAACACTGTAGATATGTGGTCAAGATTCCAGATTTAACTACCAGAGTAGGGGCTAAAAGCTGTCCATGTGTTCTTCAAGAGGCTTCAGAGGCTAACAACCTATAACATCTCACATGTTGTGAGTCCCCAGACTTCAGAGAATGGTATTTCATTAACTGCATAAAGGGACACATTGAGGTAGGAGCCAAACAGTCTTTGCTAATGAAAAGCATTTCACAATGTCATATTGTAAGTCTACTCTGTGTAGTTTGTAAACTTCCATAGCAATAGTGGAAACCTCTATGTCAGGTCCTCCATGCTATTAAGTTTCACATCTGTAAATGCAGTGAACTGTGGATTGAAAATACTGAGAAAGAAATTCAAGATGAATTTTCTTTTCAGTATTTCCTAAACAGTGCAGAATAACACCTATTTAAAGAGAGGAACATTACATTTCGAGAAAGCTAGAAGATGGTTTAAAGTATACTAGTGAGTGTGCATGTTTCATGCAAACACCACCCCATAACACAAAGGATATCTGGTGGGTTTCTGCACTTAAAAATCTGAAAAAATCCCTGGAGTGGAACTCTAGCTCTGCCTAGCACTTGCCATTCACGTCATATATTCAAATGCTTGCCTCTCCACCTAGAAATGAAGACAATTGCATCATTCTACAAGTTCTTTTGGAGATTAAGGGAATATACATGTGGAGGTTACACTACTGGTAACTACTGGTTAGTGATAAGTACCAAATAAGTATTCATTCTCTATCCTCTGTATTCATCTTCTAGATTAATCTTTTATTTGTACATAACTAGGTGATATTAGGTAATAATTTCTGGATCACAAGCATAATAACATACTTCTGTGTGTGGGTTTGAAGTAACTATAGAGTTTATCTCAAGTCTCTATAGATTAATAAAAGTAAATGAGAATATTTTTAGTACAAGCCCCATTGGTCTTTGTGCTCCCTTAGGTACTAATGAAATGTTTAAGTCAGGCACAGAAATGTTTGATATGTGAGCATCTCAAAGATGTTGATTCACATGACTGTTGTGATATTGCTAGGTTCTTACAAGTTTAGCTTCCTACACATGGATGTAAATGTGATGAGAAAATAGAATTTTATGTTCATTCTCAGTTGCTCATTTCTTTTGTTCTATAACAAATTGACAGAGATTTAGCAGTCTAAAGTAATATAAATTTATTGTCCCACAGTATCTGTAGATTAACATCTGGATGGCAGAGAAGATGGTTTAGATTCACTAAGTTAAATTCCCCTCTTAGTTGGTGCTTATCTGAAGCTCAAGGTTTTCTTCCAAGGCTACCAGTTATTGTCCAAAGTAGTTCCTTGTAGCTTATGACTGAGATCCTCATGATATTACTAGCTGTGACCAGATCACCAACACAGGGCCACCAGAACCCACTACAGTTTAACACATGACACACTGAACAGCTTCTGACATGGATATTTTATTTTCCTCTGAAACTTGAATAAATCTCTTACATGCTCGCTTCTGTGACCAGTCAGAGAAAATGCTTTGCTCCTTTTAGGGCTCACATTATTAGAACAGGATCCCTAGCATACTCTGCCTTTTACCACAGAACACTATGTAGCCATACCTCAGCATACTTCCAGCCACAAATACTCACAAGAGTTACAAAGAGTATGTACATGAGGAAATGGAAATCCTTGGGGCTAGCTTAGGAACACACCCAACATTTCCTCATAACAAAGAGAGCAATGAAGTAAAGATTGAAGCAAACAAACTGGTGATTTGAAAGAGGAAAGTCCTGAATAGGCTCATGCATTGGAATATTTTGTCCCCAGTTAATGTACTGTAAATGGATGTTTCTGTCCTGCCAGCAAGTCCCAAATACCCAACATATGTAAACAGAGGCTTTGCTCTGTCTGCTCCATCCTGTAGCTTCTTCCAAATAATCACTCAGAGGCTTATATTCATTATCAATGCTTGAGTGATGGCTCAGGCTTATTACTAACTAGCTCTCATATATAAATTAACCCATTTCTATTAATCTATGTATTGCCATGTGGCTCATGGCTTACCGGTCCTTTGGCATCTTGCTCCTTGGGTAGCTGACTTGCATTTCCCTGACTCTGCCCTTCTCATCCCAGTCCTCAGCTTGAGTTTTCCACCTAACTTTATCCTGCCTGCCTATTGGGCAAAACACCTTTATTATCAACTAATGAGAACAACACACATTCACAGCATACCGAAGGACCATCCCACAGCAATGTACTGTTAGGAAAGGCTTAGGTGCAGCCTTGCTGAAGGAAGTATGTCACTGAAGATAGGGCTTTATAAAAATCCCATACAATTCTGATTAGTTCTCTCTCTCTCTCTCTCTCTCTCTCTCTCTCTCTCTCTCTCTCTCTTTCTCTCTCTCTCTCTCTTTCTTCTCTCTCTCTCTGCTTCCTGCTTGTGGATATGATGTATGTTCTTAGCTACTGCTCCAGCACTATGCCTGACTACCTGCAGCCATATTCACTGTCATCATAGACTTTACTACCCCTTGGAACCATGAGATCCAAATTAATTGATTTGTTTTATAAATTGCCTTGACCCTGATGTCTCTTCTCACCAATAGAAAAGTAACTAAGATGGAAGTTGGTGCCATGAGTTGGACTATAACTATGACAGACCTTATAGTGCTTTTGGGGTGGGGAGTGGGAGACTTTGGATGAGGAAAATGATTAAATGCTGTAAGTGGGGATTAATGGGTTATCCTAGTAAACAGCCTGAAAGAAAGTAGTGCTAAGAGCAACGTGGATTATTTATATGGTCCCCCAAGAAAGTCCTTTCCCCAAAATTGAGCATTTAGACAAAAGCTCCCATTTTTCTCAGGGGCTTGAAGAAAATTCCTGATTGCTAAAAAGGGAGTCATTCTCTTTATCTATAGCTTGAGGAACTTGTGGCTCTTCCATTAATATATGACTATGCTGACTATTAACTTATCAAGATCAATGTTAGCCTCCAGGCTCCCTCGGTCTCTGCTCACAAGCTCCACTGCAGCTCACAAACCCTTTTCCTCCAGTTCCCATTTGACCCTGGATACTTTAGGAATGCCTTAATTTTAAAATGGAATTCAAAAAATGCATTGTGTTAGGGAAGAGGTTATGCTTTTGTTTCCATAGGAAACAAAAGGCTGTGGGTTCACTAAAGTTTAAAGAGAATCAGGTTTCATTGGGGGACACCTTCTGAAATTCTTGACTACAGATATAAAGAAACCTACAAAAACTACAAGGCAGGTGATGTATATTTTACCTGCTCAAACATAAAACAAAAATTATATTTGGCTGGCTTGTGTACAATGCACACTCCATACTTTTGTTAATACACATAGATATGTTACCATTGAAATTTTGTATGTCTTCAGAGCAAGGAAACCAGACACCAATAAAAATGGGTGACCTAGATGATCCAGCCTCTCAGAGTGCCTCTATTGCAGTTTACTCGGAGTTCTGCATCCAGAACAGCTTCAAGGCTACCGACTGAAATGGTGCAGCTTTAAAGACTATTCTAGCCTGGGCTACAGATAAGCCTTGGACTTTACTATTGCACAGAGACTGGACAACAAATGCTATGGCTAGTTCTCCCAGGATTTGATCATTGTCTTAATTTTCTCAGGGTTCTCCAAATACATCATTGACTGCCGAAAGAGGAAGCAGTCTAGAAAACATGACACCCATGTTCCTGAGAGGTGGGGTGGGTGGTTTTTGGTCATTTGGTGGGTTATGGATGTTTGTCATCATTTAGGGGGTTGGTTACAACTTGTTACTGGTCATGGTTAGGGAGAAAGCTAAACAGAGATTGCATTCAAGGGTCTTTTTCTAAAAGGAAAAAGGAGGATATAATACATAAATGATGGGATAAAAAGGTGGATTATTGAGTCTACTTTTGAACAACAACTAGTCTCAAATATTTTATATTGGCATGGAATTTTGTATATTGATACAAGTTTAAAGTTATTTTTGTTAGAACATACTGTATGCATGTTTCTACTCTTATTTAAGATATTGTACCTGTGCAGCTCATTTAACAATGTAATGTAAATTTCTAGTTCTTGAAATTTATTACAAACTATTTAGGATAATAAAGAAATACAGCTTAGTTGTCAGTCCCCTATAACAATCAAACTTGTAGACATGTTAAGTATATTTTCAGTGTCAAACAGAGATATATTTTAGATAGACTGGTGATCTTCAAACACTTCAAAGACCCACAGAATATGGCATTTAAAAGATTTTAATAACATAAAGCTTTTCATGACAGTGAGACATGTCTGTTCCTGGCAGTACCGATTTACTTCAGAAAAGGATGATGGGTATCAAAGAACCTCCATGTGGAATTTGCTTTCTTTGTGGCAAAAGATAGCCATTTGGGCAAGAAACTGCCCTTGCCTTGACTGCTAACAGTATGCTGTCCAAATTGAACAAGCAGAACACAAAAGAAGGCAACTGCCAAATTTTGCCAATACAAGGTAGGACAGTCCTTCAAAATTCTTGCTTCACAAAAAAGTTTGTCAGATATTTAGGCCTGTAGGCTGAAGATGGATGCCCCAATGATACAGAGTAACCCTGGAGTGATTGTCCAGGCAGCTAGATGTCTCTGTCATTTCTTAGTTTTGAAAGTTGCTTGCTCTGTACTTCTGGTATACTTGTGATATTATATCCTTCTGGGGTCTTTGATGGAGTTAAAGACTAGATAGTGTAATTTTTCTTAGTTATGATAGAAACTAAATTAGGTAAAAAAACTTTGGACTCACCAAGATAAGATAGGTAATAGGGTATTTTCTCTGAATATGCCAAATACAAATGAACTGGACATTGTGAATGTAATTCTTACCTGATAATTGTTTTTATTAGTTGTAGTTTTATTATGTTAGAGTTAAAACCTTTCCTTTTTAGTTAGACAAAAGGGGGAAATGTTGTGGAATATTCCTTTACACAGTGTGACTATGAGTCACTATAACTGGTTTAATAAAAAGTTAAGTGGTAAATAGCTAGTCAGGAGGTATAGGTGGAACTGCTGGACAGAGAGAGCACTGGGAAGAAGAAAGGGGGAGTCACCTACCAGATACAGAGGGAGGAAGACATACAAGTGAAGAGGTAAAAGCCAACAGTCACATGGCACCACCTAGATAAATAGAAATGGGTTAATTTAAACTATAAGAGCTAGTGGGACAAGCTTAAGCTATAGACTGAGTTTTCATAATTAATAATAAGTATCCATGTCATTTTTGTGAGCTCGCAGCTCAAAGGAAAACCTGCCCAAATCTGGCCAATATTTAATTAAAGCTTGCTTCAAAATTGACTATAAGTATGGTAGTAATCTTATTCTCGACCGGCGGGATCAACATTTTCTGTAGGCCCCAGTGAGATTCAGACTAGCCACTCAAATAGTCAGTTTAAGGTGTTCAGAACTATAATTGTAGTCATGCTAAGCACTAATATAATTTATAGGAAAAAGATTTATTTAGTCTTATATATGTATTTTCAATGTTAAGTCTAGATTTGTTTAGCTCAGATATGCATAATAGATAATGGTCCTCAAACTTGTAAGAGATCTGATGAATATGGCATTTAAAATGTTTAATGAAAATCTTATTATGAAAGAGATCCCCAGTTCCTAGCAATGATCCCAAAGTCTCCAAAGAAGATGACAGCACCACAAATATTCAATGTGGAGTGTGGTAATGTTAACCACGGGGCAAGAATGCCACATCTACTGCCAAGACATAGCCCAAACTGTGGACAAAATGGACTCTGGAGATTTTATTGCCCCACTTTGCCTAGACAAAGTAAGGTCATTACCCCCCTGTTCTCCCTCCACAGAAAAGCTTCTCATTTTTTGAACTGGTAGCTAAAGAATGATGCTTCCCTGGTATCTCTGCCCCCAGTGCTATGGAGATTATAGGGTTCTGGGATGACTGTCTGTGCAATAGACTACTCTCTATCATTTTAATTGATACACAGACCATTTGGATTATTCTTCCTGCTATAATTTACCCTTCTCAGAGCTCTGATGATATTGATGGCTAGGCTAACTATAGTTTTATTAAATTAGCATCAGCAGGCAACCAAGTTCTTCTCTAAGGCTGCAGCACCTTGTTAGTTCATTTTATTTTTTAATTTTTTTTGTGTTTTTAAAATGTTGAAGTATATTTTATTTTTTTATTTTTATTTATTTATTTATTTATTTTGAATTTATTTTATTTTATTTTACAATATAATTCAACTTTACATATCAGCCATAGATTCCCCCGTTCTCCCTCCTCCCGCCCCGCCCCCTCCCCCCAGCCCACCCCCCCATTTCCATCTCCTCCAGGGCAAAGACTCCCCCGAGGATTGAGATCGACCTGGTGGACTCAGCCCAGGCAGGTCTAGTCCCCTCCTCCCAGGCTGAGCCAAGGGTCTCTACTAAGCCCCAGGTTTCAAACAGCCAATTCATGTACTGAGTACAGGACCCGGTCCAACTGCCTGTATGCCTCCTAAACAGATCAGGCCAATCAACTGTCTCACCCATTCAGAGGGTCTGATCCAGTTGGGGGCCCCTCAGCCATTGGTTCACAGTTCATGTGTTTCCATTCGTTTGGCCACTTGTCCCTGTATTCCATCCATCCCTGGTCCCAACAACTCTTGCTCACATAAACCCTCCTCCTTCTCGCCAATTGGACTCCTGGAGCTCCACCCAGGGCCTGACCGTGGATATCTGCATCTAGTTCCCTCAGTCACTGGATGGGGTTTCTAGCACGACAATTAGGGTGTTTGGCCATCCTATCACCAGGGTAGGTCAGATTGGGCTATTTCTCGACTATTGCCAGCAGTCTATTGTGGGGGCATCTTTGTGGATTTCTGTGGGCCTCTCCAGCACTTTGCTTCTTCCTATTCTCATGTGGTCTTCATTTATCATGAACATTCCTTGTGTTCCCTCTCTGTTCTTGATCCAGTTGGGATCTCCCGCTCCCCCAAGTTCTCTTTCCCTCGCCCCTCATTACCCCCACTCACGTCCAGACTGTTCATGTAGATCTCATCCATTTCTCCGTCATTGGGCGATCCCCATGTCTTTCTTGGGGTCCTGTTATCCAGGTAGCCTCTTTGGTGTTGTGAGTAGCTATATCCAAGGAATGCTCAATCATACCACAAGGGCACTTGCTCAGCTATGTTCATATCAGCATTATTTGTAATAGCCAGAACCTGGAAACAACCTAGATGCCCTTCAACCGAAGAATGGATAAATAAACTGTGGTACATATATATAATGGAATACTACTCAGCAGAGAAAAACAATGACATCATGAGGTTTGCAGGCAAATGGAGGGATCTAGAAAAAATCCTCCTGAGTGAGGTAACCCAGACTCAGAAAGACAAACATGGTATGTACCCACTCATAGGAGAATACTAGTTGTGGAACAAGTTCATTTTATATGTATAAATTAGGCCTTGCTTTTTCTAGAGCTACTGGGCCTCTTGTTGGGAAAAGGTAGACAGTTTTGCCTTGCTAGCAGGCTTCATATTAAAATAAAATCAAGTTTAACATGCTCTGCAGTGACTGTTCTCTGTAATAACTATTTGTTTCTTTAGTAAATAATTTGATTTGAAGAAAATGGGTTAAAGTCTATTTAAGTTTTGAGGGTCTAAGAAAATGTTTTAAGATATATAAAGGTCTGAGGATATGAAAGCTTAAGTAAGTTCTGAGCGTCTCAGAAAATGATTTAAGATGTATAAATACAAGTTGTAAAGTTATAAGTAAATGATTTAAGATATGTGAAAAATGGAAAATGTTTTAGAATTTTTTCTTACTTCTATGAAGGTAGTAGAGCAGTGACTACTTACTGTTCATTAATAAGCTCAAGATTTTTAATTTTCTTTGGTTGTTTTCTAAATAGACTTAAAGGTGCTTTTATTGAGGCTAAAATACGTATCCAGTTCTCTGGACAGAGGAAAAAATGTTCATGCTTTATATCCCAAATCTATAGCTTTTGCTAGGACTCAAAACTGTTAGTTTACTACAGATGTTTTACAGACATCTGTTACCTGCTTTTTATACAATGTGGATTTAAGTACAGATTGGTAATGCTAATATATCTAAAACTTTTATGTCATTTTGAAAAATAAAAAAAAATCATGTAAGTTTCAAAGAATCTAAGGAGTCATAAGTCTGGATCCACCTTTCACAAATCAAAAGGACTCCAAATAAGTATAGCCTAAGTTTCCCCACCTGACTATTCCTGAGGATGGGATCTCTTTCTCCTTGTCTTAGTATTCCTCCCCTCCCTCAACTACCAGGATAATTAGCCTGAATGTTCCAAATGTAATATTTGGCTTTAAGTTCCTAAATTTTAATTCTGTACCTAGTCTATATCTGTCTCAGTAGATTTCCACTCAGCTGACAGACACCATCCAAGCATCAGCTGCTGATTACAACTTGCTCCAAATGACTGTGATCCCAGGACTTGCTGAAAGCTGATATGGACCAGTCCATCCAATGTGATTTCTCCCTGTCTCTTCAGCTGGACCAGTGAGCCAGATGTTTCTGATAAATGCCCCATTGCCTGAATTCTTTCCTTGCCTTTGACTGTCATTCCAGTCCTGGGCCCTGACAACAATGTCCCAGTTTCACCAAGAAGTAGTTACAGAAGAAAGTATATTATCTCTTATGCTCCAACAGGCTGGAATATTAGATTAAAGGAAACTCCCTGCCACAGAGGACAAAATAGCTACCCATAGTGCCTATTGGAATACGAGGAAAGGTACCTGTTAAAACCAAATAGACCCAGATTTATCAACAAGTAGATTCATTAGCTGAGATAATTCTACAATATGATAGGGCACTCAACCTATTCTATAAAACAGGGAGGTTATTGTATAGTTTTAAGAGAAAATAGCTGTGACTATATAAACCACTCAGGAAAAGGAGACCTGAGATGAAAAAAATAACTTGTTCCCATTCTCATTTCCAGGCTCCTTCTAGGTAGAAACTCTAAAGTCAGCCATCACAGGGCCTTTGGCCCTTCTGTTGCTACTAAACTGCTGTTGGCTCTCACATCATTGATGCCTTAACTAAACAATACTTCCTGTCTGGGTACCATCAAGCTAATGGTTATTAGATCCCAAAATAAATAGGTACCCATCACAGAGTCCAGGATTTGACTCAGGATACAATTCAAGGGGAGAACGTGAGAACCAGTTACATTTTAAGTTTCAATTACTATGCCCAAGAAATATATGAAACAAAAATTCCCCTGATCCTCAATCCCCTTGCTCAAGGACAGATAGTTTCTGAAATGTTGGAAGCTATTGTTTATAGGACACATCTTTTCACTCCCCTAAACATGTTTTTTGACCCATCTGTGCTTCAATGTGCTTGGTCACACATGGGCAGGAAATATGTCAGCACACACCCTTGCCACTGATTGGATATAGGCAGGAGGAATGCATGCAGGATGTATGCTGGCCCCTGATCGGACCTTGTGGTAAATGCAGTGAATTGAATTATGAGTTATTGCATTTTTAAACCCCTGCAAAATGTGATCCAGGGCCATTTTCTGGGAAACCAGAGATGGACCTGCCCAGAAAGTCCATCAACCTGACCAGTATTTAATTAAAGCTTGCTTCGAAATTGGCTTTAAAATGTGGTAGTCGTCTTATTCATGGTAGTGGTCTTACTTTCAATGAGTGGGATCAACAGAACCAGCCCAAGAGAAAGAAAAGTGTGTTGCCGTCAATAAAGCTGAAATGGCTGATCCATCTAAGCCTTTTGACATCAGACATGGAGTCATGGGATTTGGAATTTGCTCTGCTGGGTTTCAGTTTTGCTTTGGTTCAGTATTTCCTCATTATGCTTCCTTTTGAAATGATAATGTATGTTCTGTGCCACTGCATATTGGCAGTATGTAATTTATCTTGGGTTACAATTAAGAGACTGTCTTGAGTCTCAAAAGAGAGTTTGGATCTTTAAACTGTGTTATTACTGTGAAAGACCATGGAGACTTTTGAAGTTGGACTATATAGTTTTGTATTTGTTAAGTTTCAAACCTAGGACAAATGGCTAGGTGCCTCTTTAATATATCAAAGCTGGACCTGGCAACCAGGTTCTCCCAGAATCCCCAAGTTCCTAAATGTTATAAGGTATGGCTTGCCTACCCTACCTCCTATCCTGAGCTCTCCAGCCCAGAGGCTGAGCTGCCCTTCCCCCAGAGGCTCTTCTCTATATA
The DNA here is from genome assembly GCA_902168425.1 of Peromyscus attwateri. Lineage (NCBI taxonomy): Eukaryota > Metazoa > Chordata > Mammalia > Rodentia > Cricetidae > Peromyscus > Peromyscus attwateri. The sequence continues at coordinate 85,809 of CABHPP010134079.1, forward strand.
ATTCAGATACTTTGGTTACATGTCTTTCTTGGACCTTTGGCCTCCTGGATGTTGCACCTGGTCCTTCCCTTCTCTTCTTTCTCTCTTTCCCTCTCCCCACAAGACCTAGATCAGTCTCGTCATGTCCATTCTGGACTCTCCCATATGTCTCTGCCTCTGACAGCTCTTTCCCACATATCTGTAATTCACTTTCTCCTCCACCATACCAAGGAGCAGTGATTTCCTTTCCTTTCACTTTTATTTCTTTTTTTCATTCAATGTTATGATCTGGGTACAAGTCTACGGGGGCCATGGATTAGAATGTGGTGGTTTGAAAGAGAATAACCCCCTTATAGGCTCATATGTTTGGATGTTTGGTTTGCAGTTGGTAAGTCTATTTGGTTTGGGAAGGATCAGGATGTGCAGCCTTGCTGAAGGATGTTTGTCACTGTGGGTGGGCTTTAAGAGTTAGTAGCTTCTCCCTACTTCCAGTTCATTCTGTCTGCTTTGTACTTGAATTTGAGAAGGTAAGCTTCCTGTTTTGGCTACATGAATGCCTGCTGCCATGCATCCTCACCACAATGAACTCTTATCCCTCTGTAATTTACTTCTGTAAGTTGCTTTTAGTCATGGTGCTTTATCACAGATAAGAATTCATCCACAGAAGTAAAACCAAAACCAAAATCAAAGCAAAAAACAAATAGAGGCATTGTCAGCAGTAACTCATCTTAGTCGAATATTTTGACCACAGGCATATAGAAATTTACCAGACTAAGAAATTAATAACATAAAATTCAAGGTACCAATTAGCAGTCTTAATTTCATGAAGTTCTCATACATGTTTAAAGATGGTTTGAAGGAATGTGAAAATATTAGTCTATCCTGAAAGTTTACATTTGTCTTAAGTATTTTGTTATTACTATACTTTCTCATTTTACAATTTTCACTGAAGGGTGTATTCTTTACTGACCCAAAAATAGTTTTTGACTATACAGATAATGTTTATCAGGATGGTTAAGTCTCACTTAATAAATATAAGGTACAAATAATCACTTTTCAGGGACTAAGAGCTACTGTGTGGAGAGAGATGAGGATTAGAAAATGGCAAGATCTTAAGTGACTTTCTCAAGGCTATAGTCTACATGGTCCAGAGAAGTCTGAAAAGTGTCTAAGGCTGACAGAGCTTGGGAGCCACAGACATTCAAGACTTACTCTAGAAGCCTCCAGTCTCCATGTCAGCTTTCTGGTCACTTCTAAATGCAGCATACAAATAGTGACAGGGACAGGGCTCAATGAGCATCCTCCCAGACAGAATGCAAAGGGCTGTCCTATCTGGTGTCATGATGACTACAGCTGGGTGGTTGGAAGCTGCAGTGATGAGGAAAATTAACTCAGTAAACACTTCATATTGAAGTTGCTCCTCACATGCCTTTTTCAGTGACTCTCTACAATCAACATATTCTTTGCCCGTTTATTTCTTTCTGGAAGCCAATAAAGCAGCAGAACCCATTTTCTATACTAACACCTCCTTTCTGACCCCAGGGAATAATTAAATGAATGAAAGAACAGAGATCATTTGAGTGACTGGTATTTAGAAAAAGCAATTTGCAGATATTGACTTCTTGAAACCAGAGGGGGGAAACTTGAGAGGAAATTGTAATATTTCCCCAGATAGAGAATCCATCAGTGGCCTTGCTGTGCATGCTGAAATCCTTGGGCAGGGCTTTGTACAGCTAAACAATAAGAAGAAACTAAGCCTAGGAAGACACATAAAATCTCTATAGGTGGTACAATAAGCAATATGATTAGCAAGGTGACTCTACCATATCAACTGGTCTATGGCTTTCTTGTGGATGG